>JAHDVE020008284.1:0-40860 GCA_022606495.2 Halesus radiatus
AATCTGATATAACGAAATTCTTTAGAGATATCGGATGTACTTAACTATATTTTTAACACGAGTTTTATAATGGTATTGCAACATACAAAAAAGTCACAGTCACACAGCTGCCTAATGTAAAGAGGACTGAATATTTATTACGAGTTCCCAGTAAGTGTGCAAACTAGAGAAAGAATGACTGTACGTAAAAAAAAACTTCAAAATATCAATTTACATTTTTTTTTAAATAACTATGTAGGCACAATAATTCATTAAAACAATTTTATGGCACAAATTAGATTACATTAATTTAAAAGCGCGAATTTCATTGAGAGAGGATATAATTCACGTATGTCGAATTTTGGATGCTGAAACAATGTATTTATAATAGCTATCAATCACATAATATGTGACAGATTTTTATCTAAAGCCAGAACATAGGGTTCAAAGATTCTCTGAAGTGGACATGTTCGACAATGATAAACATTTTCACTTTTATAACATATTAAAAATGCATTTTTGTATTGCAGGGTGGTAAGAGAACAGTATTGTTGCTGGGCTAGGTGGACCAGGAGGGAAAGAATCCTCTTCGCCATCATTGGGGTCCTCGCCTTCGTTATTTTATGTCTCTTAATCGCGTTGGGCAGTCTCTTGGGCATTACTGAAGATGACCAACCAATATGGTAAGTCTGTTTTTAATTTTTTTACATCATACGTGTTTATTATTTTCAAAGTTACTACCCCAATGAAGAGAACCAGCTCTTGAGTTTGGTTCTTAGAGTAATAATACTCAGCGGCTTGGTGTAGTAGAAACATGTTAAAAACAACAATAATAGATAACGAATATTACGTATTTAGTTCTACAACATTGATACTTATGAATATGGCTTATATTTTCGATTTTAAATTATTTTTTTTTAGAATTTAAATATTTTTTTTTTTTTTTTGGGAAATCTATTAAAATATTTTATCCCTTTTTAAATATAACTTCTTTTTTCAAATTTAATACTAATATAACTAACTAACTAACTAACCATCACGCCGTTTCACCGCAGGGGTAGGCAGAGAGACGGACCGCCATCTTGTCATACACTTGCTTAATTCGCATTCATACATCGTCTCATACATTCTCTTCTATTATTCCGACTTCTGACATGGCTCGACTCAAGTATTTGATTCACTTGATTGTGCCATGTCATCCTCGGGTGTCTCCTGCTTCTTCCATTCACATTCGCGTCATATACTCGTATTCTCCGTACACTCCTTTCTTCGTTCATTTGCTCTACATGCCCAAACCATCTAAGCGTCCCTTTCTTAATCTTGCATTCTTACTAATACATATTTATTTAATTTTTAAAATACAGTAAATTGTTACAATAATAGACATCAAATGTTATTATGGTTCTAGAATCATTAAATATAAATATGTTTTGGAGTAATGGAATTTAGTTTTTAAGTAAGGATTTACATTTATTTTTTAATAATAGTGAATCCGTAATTTTTTAAAATTACAATAGATCTTAAAAAAAAATCTCCCTCTGAAAATATAATTACTGTGCATTTTTTGTGTAGATTGTATTTACGCCTTAATGATGAAATCAATTTTGATTGTCTTAACGTGTTTTCATTGAATATTTGTAATAATGCGTCTCTTCATTTTTTTGCAACTTGGAAAATATTGTACAAACTTATCTATCTAGTCTACCTCAATTATTTTAGAATTGTTTAACATCGCCAACAACTATAATAATTTTCTATTCGGGTACATAAATATAATTTATTTCATTCGTCATTGCAATTTATAATTCTTAACATAAATAGATCAGAAAAACCGGGTTATACAAATTATTCAATAATTATTTTTATTATTAATCTGTTTTAAAATGAAGAGAAAAACCAAAATAGCTAACATTCCAGAGCAGAAAGAGCTTCCGCTTAATTAATGTTTGCTTCTCGTGTTGTCTTTTTAACACAATAGTGGTGGGAAAAGGTTAGTTTTAATATTTCTGGTGAATGACACAAAACTGTCAAAACTGACAGCAAATTATCAATTCTAATTAATAATTCGACTGTAAATAGGTAAATCTCTTCAAGCCACAAATTTGAAAATTGAAAATTGGTGTCAGATAAAAAAAAACCAATTCAATGAGGTAAGAACTTTTTATTATTTTTTTTTTATAAAAATTTTTTGGTTAAAAAAACTTGGTAACTATCTTCCATATGTACTTCCAGAATAGTCTGAAGATGCCCGTTCTATAGTGAAACCAGTCCGATCGGAAATAATCAATTGGAAGATAGCTTACAAAGGTTTTTTAATAAAAAAAATTATATTATAATGAAATTCCACCATGAAATATTGACAGTTTCAAAATTAGAAAAAAATCGTTTTAGTTCAAAAAGGTTATTTTTCACACTAGACTATCATAATAAATTATTTTTTTAAAGACTCTTGGTGAAATGAGTCAAACATCACAACTCATGCTAGAAATGCAATTTTTTACATATAAATAAATTAGTCAAACCTCACAACTCATACGAGAAATATAATTTTTTACATCACCACAGGATAAAAAAATATTCACCCTCATATAAAAAAAGAAAAATGTAAAGAATAGTAATATAATTGTTTTTATCATCTCCTGTAAAGTTTCCATTTTACCTATTTAGGGCCTAGTTACAGCAAACGCCCATGGCGCTCAACCGGGGAGAACGGGGTGTCCGTCTACTATAATTCGTTGCATAGATCCCTATACTATTTTGTCCATAGAGCGCCCCGGGCGCTAACTAGGCCCTTTTAGTAAAAATGTAGGTACATTGTGAACTAAAACTCTCCAAAAATAAAATGCCTATTAATTGTTACATAGTTAATACCAAAGAAATACAAAAAAAGAGAAAGATAATTTTTCGCACTCGATTCCCTGGTGAAAAACCAAAATTCAGAATCGAAACGTTGCTTAATTGCTTTAGCCGCGTTTGATGACCAGATCTGAATAGTCATGTATTTCCCAAGATTCCTCTTTCCCATCTCCTTTCCATCGAAACTCTATAGCCCCACAACATAATTCATTTCAGCATATGCGGTATTCTTATGCACTAATCACAATTAATAAACTAAACTTTCTTTTAAAAGAAACTATGACTGTAAGAATTTAAAGTGCATTTAGCTATATTTGCATTTAAAATATTTATTTCTGTTCTGATGATAAACTAATTTGATAAACTATTTTATACAGCTAATATTTTGTAATTGTTCATCATAAATATAAAATAAATTTATTTAGTTCAACGCCACTTTATTTTAATGTTTTTCCTTCCGGTTTTGGAATCAACCCTTTCAGGGAAAAACACATACACTAATTTAACATAATTACAAAAATATTGTTAATACATTACTGTTGGAATGGGGCAAAAGAGTGACTGGGAGGGGAGTAAAGAGTGGGGGAAGAGATAGGAACATATTTAAAATAGGACTGCAAGAGAGATTTTTTTGAATTTTTTAACTAGTGTTAAACTAAAAGAATTTAAAAAAATTATTTGTAATTTGATATAAATGAATCAAAGTTCCCTCTGGTCCGAAAATTTATTACATAATTGATTGAATATCATTCAATCTTAATTAGATTAAATCCTAGTAATTAAGTACATAGTCATTTCCAACACTGAAAGATTGCCCGATTTGAAATGATTTATTTAGTGATACTCGTATTTAGCTATCTTCTCGATTTGACAACATTGTATCCAACGACTTTTTTGAGACTACGTGCTAATTTCTCTATTATTTATGTTCACATCATGATCGGTGTAGTCATCTGCTCCTCAGATAATAATTTAAATATCACGGATGATATGACGTGAATAAAATTTGTTTTTCATAAATAAATTATAACTTCCTGACAATACAAACATCCATTGTGATGATTGGCGATAAAACACATATTTACAACAATACAAGTAGTATTACTGTTTTTATTTTTATAATCTTATCACCAGCTATAAAGCTTAATCCAAAGCAACATTGAATCCCTGTAAAAACATTGACACAATTTGATGAACGTAATTATTATTTGCAACATCATCTACAAAGTTTAGATGATTTTAAGTTGATAAGAGAGAGATGATCCGAATATTAATCTATTTATCTATCTTAAAATAGGACATATGTACAATGATTACATATGTTCTGATATAAACATTAATATATCATTATTTAAACAAAGAAATATTAGCACTTTAAGTTACAAACTATATTTAAAAATTACAAAGATTTAAATTTAGACATTCGTAAAAAGCATTTACTTTGTGGCTTGCCTTAATTATAATATAAACATATACATTTAATATTTCTATTTTTGAAACTGATAATACATGGTGGAATTCCATTATAATGATATAATAACACACATATGAAACTTATTTTCACTTTTATTTTATTTCTCCGTGACCGGTTTCAGCTTGTTAAAACTTTTACCAGTCTGAAGATGGCTTTAACAAGCTGAAACCGGTCACGGAGAAATAAAATAAAAGTGGAAATAAGTTTCATATGTGTGTTATTATATCATCATATACATTTGTTCTGAACCATTTCAATTTAATATAATAAATAAACTAATATGTAACATAATGATAAAATGTAAATAAAAATTTGATTTACTTTAAATTTAATGGATTTTTACGAATATACTTACTAAAGCAATTTCGATAACACGTAAATTTGAGCTGTTGTAGTTACGTAGAATCCATGATCTCTAAACCTGGAGTCAATGCACTTTTCTATAGCGGTCATGAAGTTCAGATTTAGGTTAGAATAGTATCAATTTGGTGAAGCCGACATCAGAAAAAATAACAGTAGGCAAATGATGTTTTAAATGTATGTACTCATAATTCTCTTTGTTTTCGTTGCAGTCTTCCAAAATTATTCTTCGGTAGATGTGCAGAGCCAGACACGTAGGATGGAGTTAATGAAGATCTACTTATTCTTTTTCCTGTTTGCAGATCATCTTACTTGACTACCCCCGAAGATTTGGAAATAAACACATATGATTTAAAACTAACTCCACTGACACGTTGGTGAGTTAGAGAGAAATTTCTGTATTCATGTGAAAAAAATTGTATCGTTATAGGCTTATGTACTATTGAACAAAGAGATGTACAGTTTGGCATTTAACAGAAGACAAAAAAATGAGGACGCCGCGATAGTTTTAAATGGTATATCCAGGATGGCTCATAGGAAAATGATTGCATTTAAAAAAAAGTACAATGGTCCAAGTGCATATTTTTTACTTTAACCAAAATTTAAAAAGGAATGATTCTACGTCATATTCCAAGACAATTTTATGTAAAAACTTAATAAATGGGAGATTTTTCAAGTTTTAACAATAGGAGATTTTTCTTATTTCTGAAAATTTTGTAACCAAAATTGAAATAACCATTTATTAGATATTAGATAAATACAAAATAAAAACAAATTCTCACAGATCAAACTTATAAATTTAAAAAAAAAACCTGAAAAACTGAATTATGATGTTTTGCGTTGTTTCTTTAAAACAAACTGTTAAATGCGAATACGTGAAAGCGTTTAAATATGAAGAACACATTTTAAAGATGCATTGAGCAGCTTGGCGTTGCCATAGAAACCAAAGTATGTAGTTTCAAAATAATAAATATCTACAATTAAATGCCAAGCTATAACAGTGGATGTATGTATAATTTTTTTAAAGGTAATACATCAAATATGTTTTGTGATTGTGGGTGGATCTAGCAGATTTTTATCTGTCCCAGAGCCGTGACAGTCGGATAAATAAAAATATTAAATGTTGGAAATAATACTATTAATAATTGTGAAAGCATTTATAAGGGAAAGCAATGACATTTTTTTAAAGTAAGAGGAATATTTTTTAAATGGAAAAAATTAGCCAAAACATGGATGCTAATGAATTGTTATGAAAAATATGTCTGCAGTTTAAGTCCAACTAATTTAATTGGGATTCGACATAACCTCGCTTTCTTCAGGGTAAGGTAACAAATAAATATAAATAAATTGTAGGTATGTCTCCATTTAGAAAAATAAGGTATTATATTATAATGTAAAATGAATTTAAACATATTTTTAATGGTTGTAGTACAATCAATAGGTTACTTGTTTAAACTTAAGATTAAAAAAATGTTAATGTATTATACAACGGGAGAAAGGAGAGAAATTATAAGAATGGAAGATATAGGTAAATATGAGAAAGAACACGTTAAATATGACCGGAATACATAATATAATGGTCCGTATGTAAATGATTAAGAATGATTTTGTTTAAACCACTATTAAATAAATAAAGATGAACATATTGAGAAACCAATTGTTTTCTCAATTAATAAATAAATCGTGATTTTTTAAGAAATTAACATTTTCGTGTTTTTCCTAGATTATCTATTCTGTGTTCCTTAAATTGATATACAGTTGCGTATATTATGTTTTTTATTTATTGAAAGTTTTCGCCGATAATAATATAACAACCCAACCTACCCCTTCTCATCTAGTCCCCTCCCCACTTCTGCTAGCCTCACAGTATACTCAAATTGTGTTAGTTCCACCGGGTAAGGCCAGTTGGGACTCTAACGCGGTATTCATATTAAAAAAAAGTATTGCATGTATTTTAAATTGCACATGGACGCTAACTAGGTACCCGTTCATATATTAGATTGGAATCTACCTATATATTTATAAAGAATCATTATTTATTTCCTGTAATCTGTAAAGACTGATATACTATAATTATGAAAAAAAAAGAGTTCGGCAAATGAAATCCTTTGGGGACATTGTGTTTTTTTTTGTATCTGCACCTAGCAGTAGCGGCTCGTAACTTTTGACTGAGCTAGAGTGGTAAGATTGAAAAATACAGGCAGTGCCCCACCTACCACTTAAACCTCCATACAAAAAATTGAAAAATTGAAAAAAAAATCGTTTTCATCTAAAACATCAATGAAGTCGTATTTTTCAATCATACTACTCTAGCTCACTCAAAAGTCACGAGCCGCCACTAGCACCTAGTATATGAAAAAGGATTTTTATTATCAATAGCTAATTTAACATCTCATACCTAAGCATTTCGGAAGGAAAATCGCGATTTCGGACATTTCTATAAATGCGTTTTCAATTGCTATTTATAATATTATATACGAGTATGATGCGTGCTTGTTTGCTTGCGGTTTATCGCGTGAAAGCTAATATTTGTGTTCAATTGTAAATCTTTTAAAATAAATCTGTTTTTGAAATAATATTATTTTTTATATTTTATTCTTTTTTCTTTTTGAAATTTATTTGTAATAATAAAAAAATGGAATACTTCTATAGCACCGTTTTCATATGAAAATCACCTCAAGAGGGTGTAAAAAATAATTTATGTAACGTGTTGCTATTTTTTCCTCCCTTTTCATTGATGTTAAATTAATTAGAAGAATGGTTGTACAAGAAGAGTTGGTATTTATTTGAAATATTTTAAAAATTTACTATTGGATAATATTTATAAAATTACCTTAAAAGGCCAAGTTTTTAATAAATTTTAACTATTTTTTTTACAAATTTAATTATTTAGTGTTGTGGGCTATGGACGCATTTGCGCATCGATGCGTGATTTTTTTTTACTTATTCTAAGTGATTTTAGGTAAGCACTAACCGGCTAGCCTAGCTAAGCAATTTTATAAATACCTGTTATAATTATTGCCCGTGCTGTCAGTGGTAAAGCATACAAAGTAGCGGTGTAGAAATGTTATTGTATTAAAGAAGGTAACCTGTCAATACCATAAGCCAGTCTCGAAAAAAGCATTGAAAAACGGAACAAAGGACTGAAATAATATTCTTCTCAGGTAAGGTACCTACCTGTAAGTTAAGTACTGGCTTACATTTTATAATTTAATAATATAGTAACGATTAGCTGATAAAGGGTACAATCGACACAGAGCGGTGTTCAGCAGACGGCAGGCATTGGCCATATAATGAACTACGGATCTACTACTTATTTCATCACACGGAAATAATCAGTTTACAGTATTACGCCTGTAATCTTGTCTAAAGCTTTTTTTTCCATTCTCCAGCTGGAAAAAAACGCTGATTTAATTAACCATCATGCCGTTTCCTCGCAGGGGTACGCAGAGAAGACGGACCGCCAAACAACTCGACCTTGGCACATACTTCTTGCTTTATTCACATTTTCACATTCATAAAACGTCTCGTACATCCTCCTCTGTTGTTCCGACTTCTGACATGGCCGGACTCTGTATTTGATTTATTTGATCGTGGCATGCCTTCCTCGGATGTCTCCGGCTTCTTCTTCCATTCACATTCGCGTTATATATTATCCATACACTCCTGCTTTGTAATAAACTGGGTTTTAATTTTGCGACTTAGTAGGGGTGCCCGGGATCACGGGATGAGGTTTATCAAGGTCTTAGCGGCGGATGCGTCTACCCACGAACCTCTCCAGTCATACTCTCAACCCATCGCCTTGCATCGCAGTGGGAGGGACGGATTAAAACGTCCGTCACTCCTGGACACACTGACCCCCAGATTACTGTCTGGATTTATTCAAGATTATTTTATTAGATCTCTTCATTTTTATTGAAATTACTGTAGGTCTGACAACACGAACGCTAAAAGTAACAATATTTCGAAACAACTTTGATTGAAATAAACGAATTTAGATTAGGAGAGAATCAGTTAGCATTAGAAGGTGCATTAAAGTATATTATCACTCTTCTTTTTGCAGTCGATTTATAATATTGCTTACAGCCGAATAAAAATAAATAAATATATCTTCTAAATATTATATTGTTTTCTTCACATGGAGTCTTGTTACGAAAAGTAATTTATTTTGTTTCAACATTGTAAAAGAGATAACACAGTAAATTACTGATATCAGTCACATTTTTTGTGATTATAAAGATAAAGTGATAACTACTTGATAATAATAATTATATTTAAAACAACACCTGCAATATAGGAGTACGAACCTGCGTGGGGACAGGCCAATAGCAGTACCCAGCCGATAACGATTGACTAGATAATTATTCAAAATTCTAGCAATATTGGTAGCGGAGCTAAAATTCGTATTTCCATATAAAACTTGTAAACTCAATTATAGAAGACTACTACGGCGCTATTAATTACGTATTCAAGTACTGAAAACAGATTTTAATATTTAATGAAAATAATAGACAGTTTTAAGAAATGCTGTATGAACATTTCCATACGAGTATTTAATTGTCGGCGCTGGTAAGTCCTTGATCTACCCAAGGTTGTAAGTCTTGGAGTTTAGGATGGAATGAATGGGTGATTGACTACATCTGCACTAGACCCAATCATGAAGCGACAGGAAATGTTTATAAAGATAATCCTTAATAAACCTCTAATTACAGACTCTAGTTCGATTTTTAATATAATTAGAGTATTTGACGTTCGGCAGATTTATGCTAAAACAATCCTCACTCATCCTTTATACAAACAAACGTAAGCACTATGAAAAAAGACTAAACACTCGTATTACTAGAAATTCAAAGAAAGATTTACTCCAAATTCTTGACACTGACACTACTTTTGGGCAACGGAATTTTAGGTACTTTGCGATAAGAATTTTCAGCATTCTTCCAGTTAGCATCAAAAAATCTGATTAACAAAAATAAAATTCAAGCACAATGTAAAAAAATCCATTAAACGTAATTATAGGGCATTTACCGGTGCACTATCAGTACGGAGCATATCTCAATATAAGTGTATATTCATAGATATTATAAAATTATAAAATAATATGCAAAATTATTGCCCCAACACAGGCTAGCCTAGTGAGGCGGGATATGTGTAAGTTCAACTTATAAATATGCATTTCTGTTCTTTGCATATTACCTACTGTTATTATATTATTTTATTTTTTCCTTTTTATGTATATACTTTATAAACCACTGTACTTTATAAACCACTTTACACTTACATTATTATATTACACATGAATTTTAGTTATAGAAAAACTTAATTACGATACAGATATTATTATTATTGTTACTCAAATTAGATAAAAACACGATCGTTAACACTGAGCATATTTCTGGTGAATAGTAAAAATGGTCTAGTGAGGATTAAATATATCAACAGTAAGTTAATGAAGATTGTTGTTTAATAAGAATTTCGTTACAGAGAAGAACGAATTATCCATTTGACAGTTTAAACCATGGACAAGTACAACGACATTGGGAAATTGTTTATTTTTGGCTGCGTTTGCTGTACTGAGTTAAAAACTGATATTTACTATAAGAGCGTAGCCACGTACATTAAAACGATTGAAATAAAGAATAAAATTCGATGAAAAACACTAAAAAAACATGATAATCTTGCTACGAAAACTAAATAAGTGTGTTAGATTTTTTCCAACTTCCATCCAGAAAAGTGTGTGATATGATAGACTTAATTTAACTCAACTATTTTTAGCTTTGGAAGTCATTTCCATCTTCTTTCAGAAAGCTTTGAAATATCATTTTATCCTTAAAAAAAACATAACACTCTTTTCCAATCTCTGAAAAATATTTCGCAATATTTCTATTTTTGCAACTATTAATACGGTGGAATTCAGTTGTAATAATGAAATAAAAGAGACTTTTTAACTACATTCCACTTTTATTTTTGACCCAAAATTAAGTATTTAAAATAGATCATAACAACAAAGGTATATAATTATTTGCCAGAAGTGCATACTAAATACAATTATTATGAAATCATTGTAAATATAACATAATGCTGGTAGTAACCCAATTACTGACAATCCTATTGTTAACCTTGATATTAAGACTAAGATGGGAAAATCCTAGAATAAACTATATTATCGATCAGTATTCACCAATTTTTTATTATATAAATAATATAAATACATCTTTAAAATAAAATAAAAATTATAACCCATCTGATGATTTTTGAAACCAGATTGATATATAAAAAAATATTCTGAATAAATTCAAAAATGCCATTTTTAAGTCAGGCTTTGTAACTAAAACAATACTAAAAAATATAATCTAAGTAAAATCACGATTTGTTACCCTTGAAAACCAAAAGTGTATATAAACCATAGTTTAAGGATTAATTGTACCAGCAGAATCATATTTTCTCACGCTGCACCTATTTGGGGAAACACAACAAAAACACACATGAAAACCTTACAAAACCTGTAAAACATGGTCATTCGACTAATATTTCCTTCGTGGATCAGGATTAACACTGCAAAAAGGCACAAGCGTTCCTTTGATAAAGGAACTAATTAAATCATTTTCTGAAGCATTTTATGCCAGATTACCCGTCCACGAAAACCCAACGATAAATTCTATATTTAAATATAAAATAACAAAAACGGTCCTCCTAACGGAGTAACTCCTGCAGCATATTTGCATATAGTTTTTAACATATTTTTCCCATACCCATAATTTTAATAAAACTTCCAAAACGTGAAACTTAAAAAAAAATTCAATTATATTAGAACAAGATTATTTTTATAAAAATGGTATTCTTAATATAAATTAGACCAAATACCAAATAATTAAAAAGTAAGGAAAATTATATATTCACCGCTTCTCAGTATGTTCACATTATCAAAACAATACAACATATTTAAATAGATCGATTAAGACAATATTATCAGTTAAATACGAGGAAACACATCATAATTGTGAAAACCTCACAGAATCAAGAATTTTAATTGTTTTCTAACTAAACCGGTTTTACCGATGGCAAATCCTTATTTTTTTTAAAAACCCGTCCAAATTAGAATGGGGTGAGAGTAAATAAAATCATATAAATTAGTCGTTACAATGTGGATTAACCGCAGTTTGAAAATGGCCTCAAACGCCGAAACAGCTGTCACAATAATAAAAACTAAAAATACTACTAAACTAAACATTATTAAATTTGATTTAAATTAAATTGAAAAAATATATATTAAATGGAGTTCCTCAAAGACAAAAACAATTAACAAATACCAAAGGCTCAATTGTACCAGTCTGAAGATAGCCAGCCGTCACAGGCTGAAACCGGTCACGGTCAAAAATAAAAGTGGAATAAAGTAAAAAAATGTATTTGATTTAATTATATGCTGTAATGAGTCTAGTTTTTGGACTGTTAGTTCGTGGTGGAATTCCATTGTATTAGAATTGAAATTAAAACACTTTTGTACTTTCTTCCACTTATTTATTTTCACCAGGACCGGTTTCATCCCACTACGGACATTTTCAGACTGGTAGTTGACATTCTTATGCTACGGTATTTATATAAACGTAGTGGGATGAAACCGGTCCTGGTGAAAATAAATAAGTGGAAGAAAGTACAAAAGTGTTTTAATTTCAATTCTAATATATGCTGTAACTTGAACACTGAAGAAGAAACTAGCTAGTATTTTCATTTCACAAAACACCTAGTTAGGTGTGTTTATAACATCTAAAATAAAACCAACAAATAATAACACCAGATCTTGAAAAATGATCTAGCCAAGAAGTAAGGGAGGGGTAAGACGAAGAAAAAATATTGACTGTAGCCTTTAAACTTTACCATAATAATGGTATCCAATAACCCTGAATCAGAGCCGATGTTCCCGAACAAAGTTATCCAATATGTATTTAAATGAACAAGAAAAGAAAAAGACACAATTTTATAATCGGGCATCAAGTGGCCTAACGCATCTCGGGGCGGTCCGGACTCTGGAGTATAATACCGAGTAATCTTAAATTGGTATTCCATATTAAATAATTTATTCATTACTTTGACGCGGCGAAGAACGCAGGGATTTTTAACAGGCACGATAATGTTTACATGGTTATGAGATGTTTATTTGGTTCATGCAATTTTCTTTAATTTTTAAGGTCCGTCGGAGTTTAAGTGGTTACGATCATGGTGGTATTACAAATGAGTAGGAAGGTATACATTTATCATCTTGACGAGAATTTCAATACTATTTTATGCATTTTAAGTATTTGGTAATTTATTTATAAAAAACAAACAGCTTTTAATACAGTATTTACATACCAAGGAAGTTTAACAAAAGGTAAGGCAACAAAGTTTCTTGTACTAACAGTGGTGAAGTACAGATGTTTTATTAGAAAAAAAAAAACAAAATAAGAAGGATGGGGGAGAGGAAGAGGAAGATAGGATCGGGACAGGAGGTGCTCTCGGTATATTTGTTACTCGTGCATCAATTATAAACGTGAATAAATGAATCATAAACACGATAATTTTATTTTGCACGGCACAAGATGTAAGATTCTGGGTTTTATTCCAGGATTTGGGGAGATTAGTGCGATCTCATATATCCTGGGGATAAAATTTACGTGCATAGTAATATCTATAAATATAAAATTAAATTAAGCATTAAAAAAAAACATAAACAAACATAATAAAAAAAAATTCTATTGTTATGTCACGGTTAGGATTGGTGGAGTAAATTTTAAAAAAAAATTATCTTGGAATCAGGTCTCTGCGGGATTCCGATATAAAGACATTTCCGGAATTATAGATAGTTTCAGGAACTCTACTCTCGTAGACCAAACATCATGCGGTAAGCATTGTTATACTGCACGCGAAGCATTTCCATAGTACTTTTCTTGAAATTTACATAGAGCTCGCACGCGTGCAATGTGGTACAGAATGCTAGAGAAACCGTCGGTTTCACCAATGGGCTGCAAAGTCGAAATCTTCGACTAAGCATGTTAGATTTTATGCCAACGGCTCGCCTTTGCCTGTCGATATAAAGAATACCAGATGACAGGTCAAAGGCCATAACCAAATAGGTACCCCGATGGAAAAGTCCTAGATAAAGAGGTGAATTGACGGCGTGGAAGACAAATGGATCAGGATGGTAAAACCAGTGAACTAGAGAAGTATGTCTAGTAATTGGAATCTTATGGAAGAGTAATAAAGAGGTAAAACATTATCTAACAAGCTAAACGATTGCAATATATATATATAAAATCAAAAAGTTTACTTCATTACGATTGTTAACGGATTTAGAAAAATAGTTGGTAGCTACATGATAACGTATTGCACAGTCTGTTCGTCAATATCAGAGTGAAATATTGCATTGCCCTTTCTTTGTGTGTGTTTTTAAGATTGCGTTGTTGGCTACTCGAGAAAATTTTGTATAAACGTTGAATGCGTAAGTAGAAACGTAGTATAATGTACAAAGAACGCCAGATGCCTTTTGTCGCTTCTCCCAGGATTTATAAAAAAAGCACAAGATTGGCCCACAAGGACAAAAAACGACTCAACACTAATCAGTGTAGTTTGTAAAGATATCAGACTACTGCTGCGTTAGTTGCTATTGCTAGATAGAGGCGTCTTTCCGAATTTAATATAAATACGAGTATATTTTTAAATAATGGCACCCTAGAATACATTGTACAATGTGAAACCAAGATAAACCGAGAAATTCTGTGTATACAGTAAAGTTGCTAAATGTCAAGGGTTCGTAAACGTTACCTCGTAACTAACAAAATGCAAACAAATACTTACATTAAGCATTACTTGATTAAGAACAAATACGGTATGTACCAACATCCATGGTATGTATTTTTACATGGCTTGTATAACACTTAACCCTATGCTTATACGTATATATTGAATTTATTTGTTTTATTTTGTTATACCATATACTTTTATTATTATACGTTTACCTTACCGGTTCAATGTAGGAATTTCATCTGTGTATTTATAACTAGCTACATTATTTGTTCTATGCTTTGCATCACAACGTTAAATAACAATAATATGATTGCACTAATAAAACAATAAATTATTGGTTACAATTAATTATCCTGTCTATAAATTAGTGCTACATTTAAATAATGTGATCTAATATTCTATGTAAAAGCCCAATGGGGCGTTAATAAATTAAATAAATGTGGTGAACGTTTGTTCAAGTATATGAAAGGGACAACCGACTAAGTAATTCAATTAATAATTGCATTAAGTCCAGCAAAACTTGGCTAAAGGAATTAACAGAAGAAGAACTGACTAGTATTTTTTAAAACAACGACATCGAAGTTACTGGAAATATCCTACTAAAACCTTGAAGTTGAAATATAGAAGTCACTGGAACCCCCTTATTCAAAACCTAGTTCGCCTCAACACAGGATCTCATGGTGATGCATTTTTTAAATATTTATACCTTATTAATTGATAAACTAAAGTTCTTTAAAACTTAAGACAAGATTTTTGTGCATAGTGCAAAGGGTAACAATTATTATTTTTATAAACAATAATTATTAATCTAAAACACTCATCCAAATTGAAAAAACTTCCAATAAAATGTAGACATAATTTGTCTCGACGCCATCTATTTGAGGGATTTAGCCGTTACAAGCCTTTCTCATACTATTAAAGTTGGTTGTTTACAGGTGAAAATATAATAAAAACAGTAATTATTGAATGAAACACTAGTATATATTGATTAACTTGGCGGGTTTACGATAAGCCGACGTAGCTCAACGGTAGAGCATCTGACCGGACATTAGAAGGGTGCGGGTTCGAGTCCTGCCGGCGACATTTATCTTTGCTCGGAAGGTTTTTTCAATTTGGATGAGTGTTTTAGATTAATAGTTATTGTTTATAAAAATAATAATTTATACCTTACCTTAAAATGCCAAAATTATATAGAAATTAATAAGTAAAGAGACAGTATGACACTGAGTTTGATATATACGAATGAAATGTTGTCTCGTGTGTATTTCATTCCTTAGTAAACTACCCTTTTAAAATGGCGACAATAAATACTGTAAATATCAACATCTCGTATTGTCATGTACCTACGAATCACTGAAGACTACGAGGTCATTACTATAAATAAATAAATCTTCAAGGACTTATTAATTTCATAATATGGTGATTACGTATTATATAAATATAATGCGTACTTGCACATATTATGTGATTAATAAAATGTTTGCGACTTACATATTATGAATAAATTAACGAATAATTTCTTATTGTATATTTCAATAGTTGGTATAATAATTTTGGTAGAAATACACGATTATATGGATTTTAGTAATTTTTTTTTATTTATTTATTCATTAACACCACAAAGGGCTTTTACATATTTTAACATTAAAATGTTTATGTGTACAGAACTTAAAAAAAAATAACATGATGCATAGTTGGTACATAAGTGTAACATATTTATAATATATATGAAGGTATAATAATGTATAAGTGCATGCCATGCCACAGAGGAGTTACAAAGGGAAAGGTTTTTAATTTGTAGATACTACTTTTTTTTAATAAAAATACAAATAGCCTGATCTACATGATACATAATACACAAGTGCGTAATATAATACTCTTATAATATGAGTGCATGACATTGTGAAAAATGATGTATTTAGCGTACATCATTTAATTTAAAAAAAAAAACATTATTTGACAATTAATTTACATAATTAATGTTATTTCTAAGCCATTGATATGAATTCACTGGAAAATCTATCAATAATCGATTTGTTGTCAGGTAAAAACTATTCGGTGTTTTTTTTGACTGATAAAACACAACAGCACGAAATATTTTCAATCCGAGTGACACCATTCACAGTATACCACAAGGGTTAAATATCCATTATGTGTGTATTTTATTAGAGTGGAGGATGGACTTGTATATTTTATATCATTGCCTCCCCATCCAAAGAAGTCTAAACTCTAAATGGACGCAATAAAGAATTCGGTTATAAAAACAAAATAAAATAAAAATGTTCCACTTACGGGCGAGATGTGTACAAAGGACTCGCCGG
Organism: Halesus radiatus; assembly: GCA_022606495.2. Taxonomy (NCBI): domain Eukaryota; kingdom Metazoa; phylum Arthropoda; class Insecta; order Trichoptera; family Limnephilidae; genus Halesus; species Halesus radiatus. The sequence goes on from JAHDVE020008284.1 coordinate 16,771, forward strand.
ACCTGAACGAGCCTGACCGCTCAATAAAAGGAATGAAACCCGAAGGGAGCGTTTTAAAAACAAATTGTGAAATGTGTAAGAGAGCTAATGGGCTCTCCGTGAGAGAAGAATGAACTAAACGTAATATTAGATGAATAAGGAAGCTGTGTTTTATGAAGGCTGTATTCTGTGCATTCCGGTGGGGAAACTTGGTTCCGACTTCTATACATGCATCTTGTTTCGTAAAATGTAGGGGAGAGTGGGATAATGGCGAACACCCAAACCGAAATAACTGAAAAAAAAAATCGTATAAATAAAAACAGTTTTAACAATAACAAACTTATAGCGCTATTTTAATTAAATTAATTATAGCAAATAAACTGTAATAAAAACATTTTTTTTCTATAAATCGAATGTTGTTGTCTTCCCATTGAGATAAAACTACTTATTTAAAAAATTAAAATTTAATGAAAAACAACATGCTTGACATTCGGAATTAACCGAATACGGGGTAATAGCTAACATCAACGTTTTCAGCAAAATGCACATCCACATCAATAATAAATCCACATTACAAATTTTGATTTCGTTTTACACCGTAGGCATATGTTAGTAAGTCATCATCACGTTTGTAAAATGTAGCAGCATTACACTATAATAAGAATAAAAAAAACATCCCTTAGAACTTTGCAAATATTACACCATTTCGGTTGGAAATATATAAAGGTTTTTACTTTCAACGATGTGTGCAACTTCCCCCTACGAAATGCATCTCGTTGTCGACGAGCGAAACGGCTTTTGCATAGTCCAGTTGGTATGGGTTTGAACGTATCGGAACCTTCTAGATGTCGATCGTTCGGAGTTACCCGCTGTTCGCCATTACCCCACTGACTCACATATTCTACAAGAAAATTACTGTGGTACCCTGAAGATTGGCAAAGGAAGATGCCCTACTCAATGGCTTCGAAACTTACATGACTTGTGCAAATTGTTCCGAGCTACAGTCTAGGAGGTTAAAAATTCCCAAGTGATAACTTACCTCCGAAAGGAGAAGACTTTAAAAAAAGATTTATTTTTAAATGTAATATCATTTTTGGGCTCAGGAGACTACCAAATTAGGTTCATGTCTATAGCATGTTAGTCGTAAGAACTGCAGAAGAAAGACATCATACGTTTCGAAAAGACACCAGCGTATTTTTTTTTTGTTTCCACAAGCTACAGGATTGTAAATGGAGGCTTGCATTAACGGTCAGCACCCAAAAATAAAAACTTTGCTAGTTGCCAACTCAAGAAATACACCGAAAAATTTTCCTGTAAATTCCTTTCGGGTAATTAGAAGAATGTGTAAGGTCTCAAAATACAATAATCCTCAAAAGAAACTCCATTAACGGAGGACTGAATGCGGTTGGCGCAAACAAAAAGTTGTCCAACGAAGCGAAGCTAGCAGTCCGCAATGGATTGCTGATACCAACCCTGATGTATGGAAGTGAGGCATGGAACTGGCAGAGGAAGGATGAAAGTAGACTGAATACTGTAGAAATGAGATCTCTTAGACGAGCGTGTGGTAAAACCATGTATGATTGTGTGAAAAAATGTTGAGATTCGTAAAGAAGGCACGGCTGATGTAAGCGTAGTGAGCAAGATTAAGGGACGCTTAGATGGTTTGGGCGTGAAGAGCGAATAAACGAAGAGAGGAGTGTAAGGAGAATATATGACGCGAATGTGAATGGAAGAAGCCGGGGCCGACCGAGGAAGACATGGCACGATCAAGTGAATCAAATACTTGTGTCGGGCCATGTCAGAAGTCAGAATAACAGAAGAGAATGTATGAGACACTTTATGAAAGTGAACGAACCGAGAAGTGTATGCCAAGATCGAGTTGTTTGGCGGTTCTTCCTCTTTGACTACCCCTGCAGGAAACGGAATGATGGTTAGTTGGTTAGTTATAATCCCCAAACCGTAATATTTTAAATTCTGTATGAAGTGCGTACTGGGATTTTAGGTAAAATGTTCAAAATTGTTTTGCAAGGTTTTCTAACTGCACCGATTTTCAGACATTTTTGGCTGTATTTCGTATAATAGAATAGAGCCGTATGCATTTTCGTAACTACCCGTATAAAATTTACACAATTTTTTTCGATCATTTTTGAGTTCTGTCCCGTATGTTTTTATATTCTGACATATTTTTCATATATGTCATATGTTCGCATTATGCTATTTTAAAGAAAATTCGATATTGAAGTCCGATAATTTTTATTTTTTTAACGAAACAATTCATCTTTATCTTACGACTTATCCTAAGACCGTTTGTGTTTTACGGCCGCTTCTTTTTTGTTGTTCTTTATATTTTTTTTATATTTTATTTAATATCAACAATATAAATTTACCATAAACAATACCTGCATGTCACAAGCATAAGAATTTGGCACAAATAATTTCAAAAAGTAACTATTAAATGTGGCATTTGGTTGTACAATGGCATCAGAGAATACATAAAGAATCAAAGTTCATGAAGGATGTAAAAGTATAATATATGCGGACGTATAAAACATATAGTAAAGTTAGGTTAAATTAATATTTAATAATTGAAGAAGATTAACACATCCCAAATGAAACACGAATCCGAAAAAACAATGTATCAGTCGCATCTGGGGCTCGAACCCAGGACCTCTGTATATCCGGGACAACCGCTTTACCGACTAAGCTAATTAGATCAGTTCAATTTACGCCATCTACACCGCTTAAAGTTTAAGACTTGTTAATATTATCCTCCATTTTAAATCCCATATTATTGGCTGCTATCCTTATGATGATTGCAAAGTTCTTCCCAAACCTATATACCTTTTTTTAGTTTTCTGATGTTTTTTCGGATTCGTGTTTTATTTGGGATGTGTTAATATTATCTTCTTCAATGATTAAATATTACAATGAAGTATATGAACTTCAATAAGTTAGAAAAAATTGAATGTTTCTTTCTATACTTGTAAATTTATATCGAATGAAAAGATATAGCCTACTTGTACTTACCTTCCATGCAGTTAAATAGATCCGCTATATCTGCCTATACATTACTAACATATTACTATTTACATAATTTTATTCACATAATTTTATTTACTTATTAGTATTTACCTATTTTTATTCTTATATACTTATTAGTATTTACTTATCAATATTTACTTAATATATAATGTATATTATTACATGCTTATTACTATTTACTGATAATTATTTACTTACTTTATTATTATTTTATTTTATTTATATTTACTTTATTTTATTTTATTATTATTATCTGATCTTTATTATTTATTTACTATTATCTACTTATTAATATTTAATTTTAAAAAAAATCATGTATTATTGTTTGCTTATTGAAATTTACTGATTATTATTAAATTGTAAAGCCGCTTATCTCAACACAGGATTGTCCTAGTGAGATGGGTGGCTAATGTTTTTGTTTTCAAAATTAAATTTAAGTATAAATAAATAAATAAACTTCATGTAATCTATGTACAAGTGAATGTTTATAATGCTCAGTCCTGGTGTTGTTACATTTAAACATGATTTTGGAACTATACTTGTCATATGGCAAAATTACAAACCTTCAATGCATTTACATTGATTTATTCATTTTCATCTCCATAGGGGTTGTCTGTCCGGGTGTCGTATTGTTTATTGACGTTTGATGGACCATACAAAACGACAAGAAAAAGTAGTAAATATAATGTTTAACAATGCAACGGGCAATGGTTTAACCGCAAGCCAAAGGACGGAAGACTTGAACAAAGCAGACCTTTCACCTGATTACCCACGGCTGCTGGCAAATAAACTGATGCCAATCAGGTGTGCAAAGCCTTAAAACATATTCGAAAAGAATTTTTGTCTCTCTGCTTGGATAATCGGAGTACTTTGACGTTATTAGAGGTAACTTTTACATCTGCATATCAATAATTATTTAAATATATTTATTTAAATATGAAAATAATTAAAAAAAAAAAACTGTGGTGGCTTTCTTTTTATTTATTCTGTCAATATGCAATCCAAATGACAAAAGTGTTGACTAAGGGACAGTGGCAATTTTCTCTATAGTGTGTTTGTAAACTCCCATAAAAAAGATACGACAATAAGACAAACTTATATTATAATATCAACCATACTTTAAAAAGCGCGTTATTCAAATTCCGTGTTAAAAAATTCACGGGTTCGTATTAGTACTGTCCGAGAGCGAGTCCAAAATGAATTCCATAAGTGCAATATAATTTCAGCACCTATGAAACTTTCTGTTCTAAGAAATAGTTCATACGAAAATTTACTTATGGCGCTTCAGTCGCAAATCGCGGATAAGTGCAAACCTTAAGAATCTGTTTATGAGATTTGTTAAGACAAAATTTATACGGAAAGAAGCAATAGATTTTTTTATGTCATTACTGTATTTTAATTTGTTAATAAAATTAGGTAATTACATACAATTTTACATTAAAAAAAATCAATTTCCTCCCTAAATTCTGATTTTCGTATTTAAAACATTTTTTTATAACCCAAGATATGATATTATTAACCACAGACGGATAAATGAACCGTAAAAGTGGATCTCGTTGTTAGATTGCTAATCTCTGTTGCAGTGTTATGATGAAATTCCTTTAGATCTACGAAAAAAAAGGAATTTATTTCTTCCTCTTTATTTTACGATTGAACCCCCAATGAGATAGGCAACGATCCGCCACTGTTAAGGGATATAATATATATTGAAAGTAAATGTTTTTGAACGCTTCTATTTATGTGTTCGCTTTCCATCGACATGTGTCGCACCCGACATCTTTCTCACTTTGTTTCAATACCGTCCTACTAATTCACAGATGCAGATACCCCACTGGGGAAATTCCCTACTCTTTGAGTAAGAAATCATGTAACTAGCGCGCCCATTTGTGTTTGTAAGTATAGTATATGGTGTATTATGTAAATTCATGAAGTCGTCGTGCTAGATAAGGGATTCCAGAAATCGACATCAAGAAACAGTCTCCCAATCAGATTAGTCACGAAGAGGCGGTTGATACTAATAAGATGTTATTTTGAAACCATGTAGGGACTTGCTGTCTTGTCAGCTGTTCTTCACGGAGGTCGTTGAACTTGAAACGCTGTGATGGTGATTAATTAATTATATAATATTTGATTCACATGCCCGATTGTACCCGTAAAAAATCTCCAAACATTATTAAATAAGTTTAAAAAAAATTAAGTTCCTCTATTTACGAGGAACGGCTGCGCGGCCTGTTTCAAACAAAACTTAATTTTAGATTTGAGGCCAAAATACTCTAAATAAAAATAACCTAAAATAATAACAAACTAGTACGAATTAGAAGTATTTTAAAAAAAAAAAATTTGAACTTATAGTAAGAAATCGAATTGTCGCGATTATAACTATAGGAATTATTTGGGAGCTAATGGTGATTTAAAAATTATCCCGTTTACTACGAAAATACAAAATTGAAACAAATGTGAAAATAAGCATTATGATATAATTAAATTTAAAATTAAAACGACCTATTTAAGTTCCAACACAAATTTGCCGTACATAAATTAAAATATCGACCCAAAACAAAGCTTCTTTTTAAAGTGGTTTTATTTTTTCAGACGGTACATAGGATATTCCTATCCTGTCAGTTTTGGAAAGAGAGTTTCCATTACCTTGAAAACATTTTTTGGCTCTTCACACACGTAAGCCTGTCATGGCCGCGTGTTCAGAAATAAAAAAAAATGTTTTAAACATTGAAGTTACCTTTTTCTTTTCTGTGTGTTTTCGGTTTCATGTTTCGTTTTGAGAGTTGTTAATATTATCTTCAATGATGACAAATATATTACAATGAGGTTTGTGAGCTTCAAGAAGTTATTCAAAAATTGAATAATAAATATGTATTTAGAGAAACTTAAATAATTTTGACAATCTTGATTGAACAAAAAAGAAAACAAATTGTCAAGATTTTTTTATCTTCCCGATTGATACCATATTTTTTTAGCAGGGTTGCCGATTTAGTGATTCTGGCTGTGTTCATGGAATGACGGAATTATTGCGAATCCAAACAAAAATAAGATAATGAAAAAAAAACTGGGATGTTTTCACAATGGTTTCTATAATCATTACGTTAGTAAATACAAGTAGGTAAGTATGTAAATGTAAGTATAGGATAATAGAGAAGGATGTAAAATATTTTTGAGTTATTCGTAATCTGGAAATTGACCTTATTTAAACAAATTCAAAATTAACAAGACACCCAGTACTTAAGTGTTTTCAGCTAGATATTTTGTAGGATCTCTCAGGAACCAAACATGGAAAAAGGGTTGACCGAAACCTCGAAAACAGATTACGCTGTTTTCCATCGCGAAATAAGTGTTTCGAAAACAAAACACATGGAAAAGGAGAAATCTAGCTCTCTATTGGCTGATCGGCGAGGATATCCTTCACTCCGAACTTTGCTTCAAGCTGTCTCCTCTGACACTTGTGAGATTTTCAGACCATAAAATTTCCCTTTGAGTCTACCCGCTTTTAAGGTTTTACGAGGCGAATTAAGTTGTCAGCGCTAACGTGAAATTTCTCTATAATTACAATGTATGCTTTATCAGAAAAGACATAGATAATACTAGATGACCCATGATACAATGTACCCTTCGATGTTGAACATTCGACTTCTCAAGGGAGTGTGGACGCTTCTTGCTACATCGACCCCTTGGAATAACAAGGTTCCATCTGACATATCAATGTAATGCGATAATGTGCTCAATAGAGAGACATTTTAAGACTCATTATCGAATAATATTGCCATGTCAGATGGAACCTCGTTATTCCAAGGGGTCGACAACACGCTGTCTGATTATCAGTTTCGCATATAAACTTTCAGAAAAATGAAATATTAAATTTGAATAATAACAATCCTCTGCCGGTGGCTAACTTAAGACTCCAGGGGACTAAGCCTGTTTTTTTTTGAGTTAGCTAACGCTGGTTAAATCAGCCATAAACAATACATTTTGACAGTTTTCATAAACGCAGAGTTGTCTCTTAACGAAAACGCAAACTTTGGTTTGTTAGCGCGAAACAAACTAGCAAACTGTCAAAATGTGTTACCTGTGGCCGATTTGACTGACGTTAGCTAATGCAAAAGATACGGACTTAGGCTGCAGAGTGTTTAGTACCTAACCTTTTCAAATAATGCTTTGGACAATTGCTAGGTTAAGATTCCTTTATGCAAACTGCTGTTCAAATGGTAGATATTTAATCACGCTGATCGACTTCTTTTGGAAATCTATTTTGAATGGTCTAAAATGAGAACTATTTTTATACTGTTGAATTAGGTTACCGATTCACAAACTCCATGGCAACTTTTACGACATCAGAATTGAGAGAATTGGTCTGAGAGAAATCTCTTTCTTCAGAGCTCATGTCATCTTTAATAAAATGAAGGAGTGAGCTTTACTTCTAAAGTGATCCATGTTGAAGCAGGTTTCTCAGTGTTGCCGAATTGATTAAACGAAACAAATCTTCTTAGTATATTAAATTGAAATACCGATAGCGAGGTAGCCCGTTCGTTAAGATCGGGGAATTCATCAAACGGACTGCTCGTTTCTGGACAGGGTCAGAGATTTTTTTTATTAAGTATTTTGAGGCTCTAGAACAGAGGTAGCTGCCAAATTTAATTGTGGGGTGCATGTAGTTGAATACACAGTTGGTGAGAGCGTAGTATTAACCGATCGGTGCGGTCATGGTGTTATATTGCGAAGGCCAACCTAATGCATCGAATATCAATGTCCACGTCAAAGTTGAAGCTAAGTTTTGTATTCTTAAGATAACAAAAGGCTTTAACTGCTTATTATGTTTAGTAAGTCATGTTTAATAACATGTGTTTGCGTAAGAATCCAGTTATTAAATATTTTGTCAGTATATGGTTACCTAGTATGGTTTGTAATCTCGTGGCTGAAGCTATTTAAGGTGTTCCATGGCTTTTTCAGCCGTTTTTATATCTTGTCATAAACTTTTGAATTGAAAAGAGTTCGTGATAAAACATACAACCACGCTGTATTTGTCATTGTTGTATGCTAGTTTCCGAGATTTTTAGATTATTCAAGTGAACGGGCGATAGATTCTGTATTTCGCTTACAAAGATCGCCTACAATTGAGAGCATTAAACTTATTTCGTGACAATGAACTGAGTCGGAAGAACTAGATGATTCAAGTTATGCTACACAAATAAAAACACATTTGGCAATCCAGGTGAAATCAGTGACAGTTACTCAAGCGTTTGTTTGTGTAGTGATCTCCCATAAAAAAAGAAAAGAAAATAAAACAAACACGTATGAGATGATTTTTTTTTATTAAAAAACCTTTTTAATTTTTTTCCACTTTTTTATTTTCATCCGGACCGATTTCACCCTGTCACGGTCATCTTCAGACTGGTACAATTAAAACTAAATCTATGGTATACTCGTATATAGCATCTATGTCCCATTGCTTTCTAATATTGTTCATTTATGACTTGAAATTTGTTTTAATGCTGACGGTACGACTTTACAATTATATTTAAAACTACTTTCGGGTTGGTTTATTACCTTCTGGAAGACTGATTACATTGTGTTTGTTTACTGAATCTACGGTTTTTTTTTAAAATTATATAATGTCATTCGTGTCAGCTCTTATTTAAAAAGATGGTTATTTCTGGTTTTGTTTTTTCCCCGTGATTTCCGTCTTGTTTGCTAAACGAGTTTTATAGCAAGTTTTGTCCCGCAATTAATTACATGATCTGCGGGTAACGAGGTACATTTTAATGCGTCGATTTGTAAAATATTATATTATGTTATAATAGGTACACATCATAGGTAAACAAGTGGAAAAAGTTTTTTAATCAAAAAAATTCATATTAAAATACACATTGACGTAACATCATATTTCCACACTTTAAACGAGGCGCAATTCAAATTCGGTGCTAAAAAATCCACCAGTCCATATACTCGTGGATAATACTGCTCGAGGGCGAGTCCGAAATCAATTCCATATGTGCGTTATGAATTCAGCGTCTATGGGACTTTCTATTTTCGAAAATTGTTCATACATTGTCATTTTCGTGGCGATTCGGCGGGAAACTGTGCCGAGCCTGCAATCCTTCGGATTCTGCGAGTCGACTATTAGCGCGGCTACCTATATACGAAGATTGTACGGAACAGTACTCGTATTTTGCAAGAATCGATAGATTTTTTTCTGTGATCATCGTTTTTCAAGTGGTTAATAAAATAAGTTATTTACTGAAGATGGTACTTTTTTATATAAAAAAGAGGTTTCGTACTTAAAATATTTTTTTTGTAATCTATGACATCATTTTATTCATAAACCATGGACGTTTTAATGAATCGCCGAATTGTTTCTAAGTTGCTAGGTCGCTAATTTCTGGTGCAGTGATATGATGAAATTCCTTCAGGGGAACCAAAAAAATGTATCTATACATATTATGTACTATATATATTTCCATTTTAAAATGATACATTTCCATTATACATGATATATGTTTCCATTACATATAATATAGATTTCCATTATATGTAATATATTTCCATTATATGTAATATATATTTCCATTGTCCACAATATTATTTCCATTATATATAATATATATTTCCATTATATATAATATATATTTCCAATATATATATGATATACATATTTCCATTATGCATGATATATACTTCCATTATAAATTATATATATTTCCAATATACATATAATATATTTCCATTATACATGATACATATTTCTATTATATATAGTATATATTTCCAACATATATATGATATATATTTCCATTATACATGATATATATATATAAATATATTTCTATTACATATAATATAGATTTCCATTATATGTAATATATTTCCATTAAATGTAATATATATTTCCATTGTATACAATATTATTTCCGTTGTATATAATATATATATCCATTATATATAATATATATTTCCATTATATATAATATATATTTCAAATATATATATGATATATATTTCCATTAGAAAACAGCAATAAAGTTTTTTTATGTGAAAGGAATTTTTGCCTCACCTTTTTGTGACATTATAATTTAAAAAAAATAAAACTTTTTCGTTAAACGTTTCGCTACTAGCGTAGCTTCTTCAGTGCAGTATACTACTAAACTGTGAACTAAGATACAAAATAATAAAAAATTTCAGCTGCAGAAGATATGATTCTGCACGCACAGGACACAATATTAAAAAACACAGCACATTGGATGATATTGCAGTTTCTGTTGAAATATCATTGAAATTATAGTTATTACAAGGTTATTGGCAAAAAAGAGTAAGTATTTATATAAAATATATATATTTTTATATATATACATTTTTTTATATTAGAATTCAGGAATGGAGAACAGGTTTTTAAAATTACCGTAAAAAGCTATAAAAAAATAGATTTTCGACAATAATTATTTACTTTTACAAATATTTATATTTATATACAATGTCACAAACTATGAAAAGTTTAAATTTTTTTTTCATAATAACTTTAGTTAAGCTAGCTTCGCTAAACTAAATAAATTATAAGAATATTAGGTTTAATTCTATTGTGCCGTTTTCGTGGGAAAATCACCCCGTGGGTGCTTTACAGCCTAATTTATCTAGCCTATAACTTACCACTTAGACATATACTGCCGCGGTAAGTAAAACACAGTAATTACCATGGGAGTCATTCTCCCGAATGAAGGGCCGAGTTTTGTTTAATCTTTTAGCATTTTTACAATTGGCCTGATGTACTGATTTTTTTTTCGTTAAAAAAGTAGTGTAGGCCCTTATTCTATATGGCCGTTCAAATAAAGTTTGTAAAAATAACGATATCTGTTGAATACATGAGTTTTTCTGTTTTTACTGTATTTATACTTACCGGTGATGAATTTTTTCTCAAGTAATTGTAGTAAGTAAAAAAAAAAAAAAGTAAGCATGATATTCTAGTGTATTTATATGTTAAACAAAACCTCATTAATAATTGTTATTTTTAATTAATTTTATGTATGACGCGAATGTGATTGAACGAAGAAGCCGGGGACGACCGAGGAAGAAATGGCACGATCAAGTGAATCCAATACTTGAGTCGTGCGATGTCGGAAGTCGGAATAACAGAAGAGAATGTATGAATGTGAATGAAGCAAGAAGTGTATGCCAAGATCGAGTTGTTTGGCGGTCTGTCCTCTCTGCCTACCCCTGCGGAGAAACGGCGTGATGGTTAGTTAGTTAGTTAATTCATTTATTAATAATGACGCCACAAAGTGTATATACCAATCTTTTGAAGCAATTATAATTATTATTGTGTTTAATTCGACGATTTCAATTAATTTTACATAATATAATATATATTTTTTCTATGTGTTCAAGTTTAATTTAAGTTATTAATATTTGTAATAATAACTAATTAACTAACTTACGATCACGCCGTTTCTCCAAAGGGGTAGGCAGAACTCGGTGTTGGCACGTACTCCTTGCTTCATTCTCATTTTTGATATAATATGTTGTATATGTGCGCATGTTCCAGAGTGGAAGATACTCCCAGTATCGCTCTGGTGAAAGACCACCATTCAGAATTGAAACGTTGCTGTAAATGGTTTTTAGCCGTGTTTGGTGACCAGATCTGGATAGCCAGGTATTTCCCCACCTTCCTCTTCCCCTTCTCCTTCCCATCGCCAATACCTTGAGCCTCAAACATTCCCCAATTGGGGATGTCTTAGTCTCACTGGCTCCAGATGGTTGGGAGCAGTTGGGACTCTTGTGGGGATTCATATATAAAAAAAATCGTAAAACGTCTCAGACAATTTCTTATTTTATTCTGACTTCTGACACGGTCCGACTCAAGTATTTGATTACCTTGATCGTGCCATGTCTTTCTCCGGTGTCCCCGGCTTCTTCCATTCACATTCGCGTCATATATTCTCTTTACACTCCTTTCTTCAATCGTTTGCTCTACATGGCCACACCATCTAAGCGTCCCTTTCTTAATCTTACTCATTACATTACATCAGCCTTGCATTCTTTGCGAATATCATCATTTTTCTCACGATAATACATGGTTTTAGCACACATTCGCCTCACAGATCTCATGTATACAGAATTCAGTCTATTTTCTTCCTTCCTATGCAAGTTCCATGCCTCAATTCCTTACATTAGGGTTGGCACCAGCACTCCATTGTGGATTGCTAATTTCGCTTCTTTGGACAATTTTTTATTAAGTTAAAAGAAGTTAATAATTTTTCTCTTCCTTAACCTACATATATATTATATCACTTAACTACATACATGTTATATTACTTAACTACATACATATTATATTAATTAACTACATATGTATTATTTTACTTAACTACATACATATTATATAACTTAACTAAATACATAATATATTATAATTTCTTCAAATGCTTTGTAATTTTGTGGCATCATTATTAATTATATAAATTGAAAATACACTTTGTATATACCACTTTACTTAAAATATATAAATATTTCGACATGTTTCGATAGCAATGCTATCATCTTCAGGAATAAATGAATACATAGTATACATTGCTATCGAAACATGTCGAAATATTTATATATTTTAAGTAAAGTGGTATATACAAAGTGTATTTTCAATTTATATAATTACATAATATATTACTTAACTACATACATATTATATTACTTAACTACATACATGTTATATTACTTAACTACATAAATATTATATTACTTAACTACATACATATTATATAACTTAGCTACATCCATAATATATTACTTAACTACATACATGTTATATTACTTAACTAATGTTATATTACTTAACGACATACATATTATATTACTTAACTACATCCATATCTTATTACTTAACTACATATATATTATATTACTTAACAACATACACAAATGAATAACCATAAATCATGTTTATTTCAGTATACACAAAGTATCCCCTTTACTATTTAGAAATCCATCCCGTGTTAAATTTTCGATACCAGACCTAGATACACATTATATCTATGATGCATTCGAAACATGGTAATAAATGCCTCCATGTATTTGTATCGAATGGTACTTGACCGTGTTATGACTTGAAATAATTCTCTCGTATTTATGATAACCGATAACGCGTATATTACCCAGCTTTTTAGATGCCGAGACACACTCGAGTATTCTTCAGATAATTGGAATCTTATGGCATGCAAGATGTTTCCGTTATGATGACCACAAATAATTTAAAAGTAGGTACTCAATCTACAAGAAGTACAGGCGCTTCTTCCAGCGGTCAGATGGTTATCATGGCTTATTAATTTTAATTTGTACTTGTAAACAAACGAGTCAGTATATTGCCGCAGTTTATGCAGGTGTTAGAAGCATATATCGACCACGTGAAGTAAGAAGATTTACTTACAGCCCCATTTTAAATATGTTTCCTTTCATCCATCCCTCAATCTCTATCCCTTCCCCCACTCTTTACTAATCCCTAGTCACGCCCCCACCCCCACTGAGACACCTAATGTGTATCTTCTGCCATAATTTTGTAATGTTTTTTTAGTATATCTTTTGCCCTGATGATGGAACGGTTGTTCAGAAACCGGTCGGCGTTGAAAATAATAACTGGTTCAGATTCAGTCAGAGGTGGTAAAATTTTGACAAGATAAAAAAAAAAGTCAGATTTAAAAATATAATCATTTATACTTAATAGATAGAGGATCTGGCTTGGAAATAGGAGGCTCAACTTTATAAATTTGTTTAACTTATACGTAAACGTTATCAAAACCAATAGGAAACGCATAATTTTAATTTGCTTGTCAAAGGATATTGTAAAATCGCTGCTGTTGCAGGGACTCGATTCAGGTTCTTTTTAAGAATAAGATATTAACAGGAAAATGATTGAACTTGGAAGCAATAGAAATTTTCAAATCTGTAAAGAATAATGAAGACGTAATTAATACTCATTAAACTCTCTATTGCAGTCCTATTTTAAACATCTTCTCTTTCTTCGCACCATCTGTTTCTTTCTCTTTTCCCCACTCTTTATTTATTCACCTCCCTCCCCGGAGTCAATCTTCCACCCCCACTCCAACACCGAATGTATTGACCATGATTTATTTATTTGTAAGAAACAAACAGCTTTTAAGACAAATATATATACAAGGGAAGTTTAACAAAAGGCAAGAACAAAGTTTCTTGTGCTAACGGTGGTTAAATACAGATGTTTTATTAGAAAAAAAAATTAAACGAAAAGGAAGGTGGGGAGAGGAAGAGGAATATAAGATCAGGACAGGAGATGCTCACGATAAATTTTATACTCGTGCATCAATTTATGGTCGTACGTAGTACTTCGATTTGATATTTTGATAGGGTATTGTGAAGAATGTCGATAATGTGAAATTGTGAGTTATATTGCGCACAAACACGGGAATTGGAGAATTTATCAGTCCTGCATGCGGAAAATAAAAAAAATCGGTTTGTCGGGTTGGTCTTGACGGTACGTGAATGTTTATAAAGTTGATGAGCTTTGGCGAGTCCAGGCCAATATTCATAATTTTCAATAACAAGATTTGATCAAATATTAAGCGTCGCGTTTGAAGCGTGATGATGTTATGGAATTTTAAGGATTCGGTATCATTTGTGAAGTGTAAATTAAATTAATAATGTATGTGCTTAAATTTGCGTAATTTGCGTTGAATGATTTTTTAATAAAGTTAAATTAGTACATATTGATCTCTGAAGAAGGAATGGTGATTCCGACACTAAGTGAATGTATTTAATATTTATAATGAACAACCACAATGGTTTAGCTATGTACATTAGTATAATATATTGTCCTTATCCTTAGGGTTAAACACATTTTGCTTAACTGCGGTCCCGATTGCATATCAATGACAATACATTTTGTAATTTGTGGTTGAACTATCATAGTATCATAAAAAATTATAAGTGCATCACACATATTTAACACGTGTTGTTTATTATTAATTACTTACACGTGTAGTTTATTACAATTTTTAGAATGTAAATCATTTTTATCTGACATTTCGAGATTTTTTGTATAGGTACTTTAAAAATATCGCAATTTCGTAAAATCGGTTAATTTAATAGCACTATTATGCGACAAATAACTCACTTATAATGTTTAAAGTCAATATTTACAATAATATTAAGTGTTTCTTTTGTAATAACTACATACATATCGACATTTTTATAGAATGTGATTCGCTAAGTGACAGCTGTCATCCGAGAGAACCTGGAATCGCAGTAAAGCAAAAAAATCTTTAAGCCTAAGGATGAGGAATATGTTTTATCCTTAAAACAACCGGAATAAGCCTCTAGGAGTGCTAGCAAAAGTTTGCACCGAGTATATATGAAACCCAGGACTTGCTGATTTGGTCATTGAATTATTTGTACAATTAGCAAATAATAATTTTAAGTGATTTTCAGGTTTAAGGCGCGTTTGAGTACTTCTTATCTTTAATCAAAAGTTGTGATTTTCCCCATCAACGCATCCGCGGAAACAATAACCACAGGAGTATCATATTTCCACGGTAGTCGATACAATCAAATCAACGCAGACATCGGTAATGTTCCCGATAATTGCAAGAAAACTTATATATTAATGACTTTCATCGGTTGTTAAAATGCCTGAAATGCGGTCTTTGCCAGATCAAAAACGGTAAAGTTGAAAAAATGGCAGGAGAGCGGAATGACGCGGGCCGCGATGACAGGAAACAGGTTAAACTGGATTGACACGCGTGAAACTTGCAGTTGTTGTAGGTTGTAGCTTTTGCCTGCAATCATCCGACATTATAGTAAATTCTATACTGTACTTCATTCCTGCATCCTTAGTTCGGTTGTTCTTTCTAGGGGTTCTTTACCGGCTCTATAAGTTTATAAAGTTAAAGATATTAGTACTTTTGTGTTTAGTATGTTGTCCCATTCTGTTACATGTTAGCATGTCTCTGTCTCGCTATTCCATTTTTTCGTTTTGTATTTTGTCTACCTCTTATAATGTTTTATATGTCTCACATATATATGCGCACTTTTTGTATATTGTTTAATTTTTAATTTTACCGTGACGAAGCTTGGGATAAGCGAAATCGGTTGATGATGAATTTAGAATGAATGCAGGGTGTTTCTTTTATTTAATAATAATCACAAAGTAAGTAATTTCCACGTAAAATTCTAATAAATGTAGTGTCACTAGTAAAGAAGGATAAAATAGCAATTGAAAAAATCGTATCTTCACAAAGCTTAGTTTTTCTAATAAAACTGCGTTTTTAGTGAACTGAAAAAACCTGCCAAGTATATTTTTCTGTATCTGTTGGTAGATAATTAGATATTGAATAGGAAGTATTTTGTACATCGCTTTTGTGGTGATCTTGCACAAAAACGGCGCTATACAAATTATCCAATTATTATTATAGATATTAGTAGTTTCACTGTTGAAAATATTTTTGGATACCACATACGAATTCCGCATTTCCAAATTGGACATATATTATGACCTAAGTGGGGAAGGAAATACTAAGTAAACGTAAAAAAGACGCATATCTGTACAATAAAATGAGAACCATTTTACAAGGGGGTGTTTGAGAACCTGATTCGATGATCATATGAAGCAGCAATCGTGAAAGTTGTGCCGGCTGTCATGAAATTTGTACAGGTAATTGTAGATATCTGGATGTTCTTTGTTATCCCAATAATGTTCAACTCGTAACATCACGCATTGTATAGATTTGAAATATCCATTTTTCTGTTAAAAAAATAAATTAAGCGTCATGAGTTACAGCAGGCAAGGTACAGCGAGGCACCTGTAATGATATACAATTACTTTGATTGCATTCACAGTAATACCAAACAGCCCTGCGCACGTAAGTACACGTATCGAATTAATCAACGAGAATGTGTATATAGGTGTTACGGTGGATTGTAACGTGAAATGAGACGTAAAAATTTCGTAACAAAACTGTACTACGGTTTTTTTATTACTCAATTTGTTTAATACAGGCTAATATTTTTACAATATTATGTAATTGGTCTCTAGTATCTCTAGAACAAAACTCTTTCGGGTTAAAAAAAAAATCTAATTCTTTGTTGAACTAAACTCCTGCTGACAAGCTACTTGCAGTGGTTTAGCGGGTACAACTTGTCATTATATGTAATTAATATTATACAATAAATAAAATAAAAATGTTGCAGGTTCATTTGTTTTAAAGATTTTAAAAGCAAGTAAAGCTCATTGAATTAAAAAATATGGGAGATTTTTTAAACTATGCACATTTAATTTTCTGATTAGATTCAAGTAAAAGTTAATTGGAGATAAGTTTTTCCAACATGAAAGATGATTCACTTACCGCGTAGGTCATGACAAACAAAAAAAAAATAACATGTTATTACACAAGTTTAAAATATCTGCAAAGAAGTACATATTGCTGTGTAGGTAATTTTAGCTTGATGAGGTTTACACAACCTTTCGAAACACTTAAATAGACTCAAAAATAAAGTCCTCTTAGCGTCTGGAAAATCCTAAAGTTTTTCATTATCCTTTAGAAAGACTTTACCGAGAACTCGTGTAGTATGCTTACGGCGTAAGTAAGTGGTAAACATTTAACTTATTTCAGTCGTGTTTCCAGCAACTTTCAAAACGTTTTTCTTTAATTTTGTTACTCATCGTAAACCCATGCAACATTTTGTATCTTACGGTACTACAGAACAACGCAAATATCAGAAATTTCGGAAAAAAATTTATTATCAGCAGAAAAAACGTATGTAAATATTATATAAAGAATTAAAAATAAGTCACATTATTTGTCTTACTTATTATAAAATACATACGAGTCAGTTTTTATTTTTTTACGCTCGGTTTACCTATTCCTACGCTGCGCCGTGCGTAGTGGTTATTAGTATTTCACTATTCCGACCCTTCGCGCCGCGCAATATTTAGACATACTTTATAAGTAAGAGGTGCGTTTTTAACGTAATTTGAATGGCTATGTATTTTATAATATAAATACGGACCAATTTTTGCTTCATTCGTCCTGCAATTCAATTACCATAGGAAAGTAATATTTTATTATACATATTTTTTTAATTCAATATAAATCAAATTTAATAATACCGTTATTAAGTTCTCTAAGTATGTTAGGTTTTTATTATTTTCTGTTTCGGCTTTCAAGGCCATTTTCAAAGTGTGGTTGAAATGACTTAATGTGACCTAAATCGTCTCCACGTTTTAAAAAAATGCAATTCTAAAAAGTATACACAAAAACAATTAATACGTACGACAATAATGTATAATACCTAAGAACTTAATCTCTATAATAAATTTGTTATTATAAAGAAAAAAAACTTAATTCCAAAAATTAGACACAAAGAAAGACGAAATACATATTTTTTAAATTTAATGTGAATCAAATTTAAAAATGTTATTATTTAGTTCTGCAAGTATTTACAGCTGTTTCTGCGGTTAATCCACATTGTGACGACATATTATTTATATGATTTTATTTACTCCACCCAATTCTAATTTGGACGGGTTTTTTAAAATAATGATCTTTTTTCGGTGAAATCGGTTTGGTTAAAAAATAATTCAAATTCTCTAAAAGATAAAGAACCTGCTGTCTATCAATATCTTAAACAAAGAACAGCGGACATCCCTTGCGAAGTATGTAAGTGGCATTATGGATCACCTGGAGGCTACGGTGAAGGAATGTACTTCTCCATCGAAGCCAATGGAAACGGTTATCGCAGCTATAAAATCGCTCTCCACCAACGTCACCGAAATCAAAGCTAAACTGGACCACAATAACATAACTTATGCAAATGTCACAGCCAGGCCTAGAACTACGCAACAGAGTCATGCTGTAGTGATCAGCTCTGATGATCCGGGAAAAAATTCTGATTACTTGGACCAACTGATAAAAACGCATGTTGATGTTAGATCTCTTGGTATTGGTGTTGCGGGTATGCGAAAAACTAACAGCGACAAATTAATCTTTAAAATGGCCTCACTACAAGACAAAAACAACTTCAAAGCGGAACTTAGCAAAGGACTCCAGGGACAAATAACAGTGACTGATGGTAAGCAACTCGAACCGCTAGTAATTATAAAAGGGCTGATTAAAGGTGCTTCTGATGAAGACCTATTGAAGTCTCTAGAATCCCAAAATAAAGGATGTGAACTAGACTTCAAACAAAAACTCAGAATTAAATATAAAAAAAATCATAGGAACAAACTACTGTGCAACGTTGTCCTTGAAGCGTCACCAAAAAATTGGAAATCTTTGATAAATGCTGGACGAGTAAACGTAGGATATCAACGTCTTGTAGTAGAAGATCAATCACCGGTGATGCAATGCTACCAATGCCTGGGTTTTGGTCACACCCAACGTTTTTGTACAGAGAAGATAACTTGCTTTCACTGTGGAGAAAGTCATAAATATGACACATGTCCCAACAAGGCGAAAGAACCAACGTGCTCAAATTGCACCGGAGTTTCAAGAACCCACCGGGCAACAAATCCAGATTGCCCACTCTGGAAGCTGATGGATGAGCGCTTCAGAGAAAGGATAGACTACGTGGGACACTGCTAAAGGCAACTTCAAGGAAAAAAAATGTTTCAATATACAAGAATACATCACTAAAAGCTCCTGTATGCGTATTATGTACATGAATGCTAGAAGCATTAGAAACAAAATTGACGAAATTGAAGAAACTCTAAAAAACATTTCAGAAACAGTTCATATTCTCGTAATCACGGAAACCTGGCTACGTAAAGGAGAGGAAACTTTTTTCAATATTGCCGACTACTCTGGAAATTTTGCTTCCCGTGAGATGGACAGAGGAGGAGGAGTCGCCATTTACATGCATAATACACTCGACAATAAAAAAATCGAAGAATGCGGCAGTGAAAATACCTTTCTAGGAATTAGGATTACGGCAAAAAATATTAAACCTCTAAATCTGTATGTTTTTTACCGTAAGCCGAACTCAAATATAACAGACTTCTTTGACTCTTTAGAAATAATATTAAATAAAAACAAACAAGACACATTACTTATTGGAGATTTCAATATCGATATTTCAAAAGACACTGATATTGCACGGAAATATATTCACACCTTGAAATCGTATAACTTTTATGTATGTAACACAATATTTCCCACAAGAGTAACTAACAACACCAGCTCGCTAATAGACCACATAATTACAAATAGGACAAATAGTTCCGGAAAAATCTCAAATATTGATGATCCCCTTAGTGACCATAATATACTTATATTGGATTATGAAAATTCCCTAAAAAACCTCCCCAATAACAGATCCGCAAGAAACCTATCAAATGCTTACAAAATAAATTATCAAAAAATTAAATAACACACTTAAAACTTGTAAATTTACCCATTCGTCTGACGATGTAAACAAAAATTATAATAACTTCACTGACTATCTCCAAAATGTTATGAATTCGTGTAAAACAAAACTAAAAACTAATATAGGAGACAAAAGACCTAACAATACTCCATGGTTTGATGCAGAACTTGATAGGCTGATTAAAAAACGAAATAGCATATTTAAACTTTGGAAACGAAATCAAGGAAGTATTCCTTTGACAACAGAAAAAATAAAGCTCGTAATACTGTCACCAACTATAGAAGATATATTAAAACTAAGTATTATACGAATTTGCTTAATGAAAACATGAATAAGCCACAACGAACATGGAAAACAATTAACTCCATTATATCAAATAGCTCCCGAAACCCAACAATAGCTTGTAAATTGCTAGTCATAAATGACGAAGAAGTAAAAGAACCAAAGGAGATTGCAACCGCTTTCAACACATATTTTCTCTCAGTTGGGGAGAGTCTCGCATCAGTCATAAAAACTTCAAAAACTGATTTAAATACCATCTACACGGCACCTCAAGCAAAACAATCTTTTAACATGATCAGGACAAATAAAACAGAAATCTTACGGATCATATCCAACCTCAAATCTAAAGCGGCAGCTGGTTCCGATGGTATAACCTCTCTCCTTTTCAAAAACTGCAAGGAGGAACTGGTGGATGACCTCGTATTCTTAATAAATCTCTCTCTGTCAAAAGGTATCTTTCCAGACAAACTAAAAGTTGCAAAAATTATTTCTATACATAAAGACGAATGTAAAAAAATGTCCAAAATTATCGCCCAATCTCTATACTTCCAGCTATCTCCAAAATTTTTGAATGTGTCATCAAAGAAAGACTATTGAAATATCTCTAACAAAACAAAATTCTCACCTCAAAACAATACGGTTTCAGACGACGATCTAACACTAAATGTGCAGCTTTCGATTTCATATCAAATCTGCAGAAACATATTGACCATGGAGATTTTACAGCGGCAATATTTATTGATCTAAAGAAGGCGTTTGACACGGTGGACCATAACGTATTGATCGAAAAACTGAAACATTTGGGTATTGTTGGTACTCCTCTGGAACTTTTCAGATCTTACCTATCAAATCGCTTTTCGGCAGTAGAACTGGGTGGAGAAATGAGTGAATTGGGTGAAATAACATGTGGAGTGCCACAGGGTTCAATTCTTGGACCGTTGCTATTTCTAATATATGTTAATGACATAACAAAGTGGGGCATTAAAGAAACTCTTCAACTTTATGCGGACGATACTGTAATTTTTTATAACAAAAAAAACCTAGCGGAACTCGAAATGGAAATGAATGCCGATGTTTCTCATCTCACAACCTGGTTGAGAATAAATAAACTGACCCTTAACGTAAAAAAAACGCATTATTTACTATTCGGCAACAAGAAAAATTCCAGCCTCGATATCAAATTTGGTGACAACTGCCTCGAAAAGAAAACGACAACAAAATATTTGGGCCTTATAGTAGATTCTCAACTCGTGGGATCTCCACATAAATCATGTAAAGGAGAAAATTACCCCCATAACTGGTGTGCTATATAGACTTCAAGGATTACTACCCATTCCGTTACTAACTGCAGTATATTACGCCATGGTACATTCACACATTTCCTATCTCTGCTGTATCTGGGGCTTTGCCTCGAAGAAATTGATTGCTGATCTGCAGGTGGTTCAAAACCGAGCCCTCAGAAATGTTTTTGGACTTCCATGGGACACTCATGTCAGGGACATCTCCTCAGTTTCCGGTATCCTTCCAATCACGATCCTTCCTAAGTATGAAATCACCAGCACCATCCTACAAATTACTCAACAATCAACTCTCACTAACGTCAAGCCACTTTACAATCAAGACATCCACAACCACAATACTCGAAATAACAATAAAATCCGCATTCCTCAAACACACACTACAAAATATGGAATAAAATCTTTAAACTACATTGCCTACACACTTTATAAGTCGCTTCCAGATATGTACAAAACCATCCAGAAAAATAAAAAATCCCAAAATGATGGTATAAAGGAATACTTTTTAAGGATTTTTAAAAACGAAAACCAGTAAATCCATATTTGTATATTTTGTTGTTCCCTTATATGTTTTCTCTTGTGTGTTGTTCTATTTAACTTGGCCTTATAAAATTATTTCTGTTTGTATGTGAAATTTGTATTTTTGATATTTTGCTGTCAATGTAAAATTGTATGTACTATCTCCTACTTATGTATTGTAAATTCCTCCCGTCCTAAAATGAGTTTTGAAACTCATCGGGATTGCTTTAGCAAGAAATAAATATATAAAAAAAAAAAAAATGTGTTTTCCCCGTATCTAAATGATAATGTTTTCTTAATTGATTTATGTAAATGTGTTATATTATTTTGATTATGTGAACATACTAAGAGGTGAATAAATAAATTTTCCTTACTTTATTAATTAATGTTGTTCGATCATTTATTATTTTCTAATTTTTCAAGGTTTTTTCTCGTTGTTGTCAAGCGAGAAATGAATATTCACTACGAGGTATTCTGGTAATTTTGAAAAAGTGCTTTTATTTTTTGTAACATCGAAATTGTTCTCTAAATGTAGTTGAGAAATCCCCTAACGTTTGTCTCATATAGGAAGCGTTGCAGCCGATGTGGTCACATTTTAATTCAGATGTGCCATTGTAGTAACATTATTAAATTTGATTTACAATACATTTTTTTTAATAAATTGAGTTCTACGAATTAAACACAAAAACAATTAATGAAGACGAAATAGTTAAGGTACACTGTTAATCGTTAAAAATATAGCAACTCCATTGTTAGTTTCAACAGTAAATTGAACTATTGTTTTTTCTATTGAAAATTAATACTGGAGAAAATCATAAAATGGAAATAAATTTCCTAAAAATTGGGTTGTGTTGATAATTTTTTTTTGTATTTTAATTTCCTAGCGTATCTAAGTGAGGATCAGCGCATGCAAGCGGTAGTTGGTGCAAAAGAAAGTATTATTAAAAAATACATGCTTTTATTTTTATTGTACGACAGATTACTTACTCAACCATTCACAGTACAAGATTTCTTATTTTAATATTCTCAACATTTTTAAAGATAGGTACACAATTTTTTTATGGTTATTTATGTATAAATTAAATACATATACTGTTTTAGAAATTTCATTCAATAGCACCATTCCCCTTGTCATACTATGCTGTGCTAGAACATGTGCTCTGCCGTGTGGTATCGTGAACAAGTCATGGTGACGATTACGATTGAAGTTTTCATACCGAAGCCACACCGAATTTCTCCTTTGGCAATATGATGATTAAGGCGATCCACTTCCTAAAGTTCTAAGAAAATCACGCACTCCTTATGCCAGCGGCGACAAGACTGAAGTTCCCGCTTAACACCCGGCCGCATGTTTCGAATTACGTAAAAAAAACATCACCAAATTGCGTGTGTTATTTTATTTTGTATAGTTCAGGCATAAATATTAAAAAAATTTTCCTTCATATTCTTAAAAACGTAATTTGCCACAATGAACAACACGACATAATTGTAATAATATATTTTGAACTTAAATTTTTTTAATTATATAATTGAAAATACACTTTGTATATACCACTTTATTTAAAATATATAAATATTTCTAGATGTT
>JAHDVE020008285.1:0-32139 GCA_022606495.2 Halesus radiatus
TTTTTATAAACAATGATTATTAGCCTGAAACACTCATCCAAATTGAAAAAACCTCCCGAGAAAAGATAAATGTCGCCGACAGGATTCGAACCTGCACCCTTCTGGTTGCCGGTCAGATGCTGTACCGTTGAGCTACGTCGCTTTATCGCAGGCTTGTCGGTTCGAGTCCTGTCGGCGACATTTATCTTTTCTCGGAAGGTTTTTTCAATTTGGATGAGTGTTTCAGGCTAATAATTATTGTTTATAAAAATAATTGTTACCCTTTGCGCTATGCACAAAAATCTTGTCTTAAAAACTTTAGTTTATCAATTAATAAATAATTTATTTGTTCGTTTCAGGGGAGAATATAATAAAGGCTGCTTTCTTCCACAATGGTCGCAAGATCACCCTTCAGTCGGAGAAGAAATCTGAGGTTCCTTGCACAGAGAAGTTTCAGCATCAGAGATTCTCTCCAACCGTCAAGAACTTTGGGTAAATATGACGCTTTCCATTGCCTTAATATTGAGACCTCAGATGTCAGAGAAAAATATACATGGGTAGGAACGTCTTCAAAAACTTATCCATTTGTTATTTTTCCAGAGGAGTGGCAGCGGAGGGTGCTGTGGTCATTACAGCCACGGGTATGTTGGGCTCCATCCTCCTGCCCTCCGATGGTCCCCAGCCGCTGGTGTCCGGGGAGTCCCTGGGCTCAACACGGGGGTACATCACCACCGCGGACATCTGCTATGGAAAGAGTGAGTACAACTGTCTGGTATTCACAAGAGTTTCAGTTGTCAGCTTCATTAGGGCTACAACCTTTGGAGACTCTTCTGGCTCCTTCTTGGAAACACCTCTCACTCTTGCCAGTCTCCTGCTGTTTCTCTCCATTTCCTTATGCCCAAGGATGCGGAGTTTGCCCCCCACCATCCTGCAACCTATGTTTAGGCCTCCCAACACTCCTTCGTCTTGTAGGCTTATATTAGAGAAGATTATTTGGTGATTGGCTATCTTCCATCCTTGCTACGTGATTAATGGAGCCGTCCTAGTTTTATAAATCTTAACCTTTTAGACACGGAAAGCGCACCTTTGCACCGCATCATATATGCTCTGTATGAATATAAAATTTTCATAGTTTAAAAAGCCCCGCGTGTAACAAGTAGAAAAGGTTAATATTGACGGTTCTTCAAATTTATTTATTTATTTATTGACGCCTAGAAGGCTTTTACATGTTGATACATATATCTCGTAGTTAGATATACAAAGGAGTATAATAATATAGTACATACAATAATAATTAGAATATAACAGAATAAAGCAGGTACAATATAAGTATGTAGTTACAGCGTAATGAATAATAGTTTTACCTGTAGTTATACTATAACAGCAGATTGTACAAAAGAGTATAACAAGTGGCTTATTACGTAATATAATAACATGAGTATAAAATAAGTAAATAGGTAGTACTATGTAAGTAGCTAGTTACAGCGCAATGGCTGGGTAATAGGTTTATAATTATTATGATGTTGTAAAACATGAACAGTTGTAAGGCGTGTTTACAATACAGCAAATAGATCGTGGTTTTCTGAACGAGATTTCGGTGTTAATCTGCCTAACACAACCTCCCCTACCTGACCTAACAGTTTTTATCTTCCTTCAGATGGTCACCTTCTGGTGGCGGTGTCCTCGGGCAACGTGGCCCACGCAGTGCAGTGCTACCGGGTGACCATCCGGCGTGCCAGCATGCTGCAGGACGAGCAGAAGCCGCTACAGGTGACCAGTCAACCGCTGCCCAGCTTCTTCCTCAGAGAGTGCACGCTGAAGGATTCTAACTGTGAGTTTTATTTCATTAACAGTTTTTTTTTTAAGTTCTGAATAAAATATTACGAAAAAATTAAACGCCTGCCCGCAACACCGAACGCGCTACGCCGTAACCCATTTAAAATAAAAGCTTTCGCGAGAAACGTATTTGCAAAATCGCTTTTGAAAAAATTAAACGCAATGATACGCCGTTACCCGTTGCAAATAAACGCTTTCTCCGCAACCGTTCACCGATAATTAGTACTATAGAAGGGTTCCCAACATGTTTGAGTTTGGCAGCTATTTTTTGCCTTAAATTTCATGGGGATCGACTTCTAACAAGATAATCTTATAATAAAAATGTTTCTGCTTGTTTTTTTTTGTTCTTCCACCGCTTCATGCAGATAAATACGAATCTAGCAAAACCAATTTTTCTCCTACGGCCTGCGACCAGGATATTATTTTTTTCATCCATCATAATAATTGGGATCAACCAGATGGACCGATATAGTACCTTAAAAAAAAGGTGTCCACGGAGAATATATGACGCGAATGTGAGTGGTAGAAGAAGTCCGGGGTGCCTAAGGAAGACAGAATAATAATAATAATGTTTTATTATCTTCTTTTTTATAACAAATAATCATATTCTCACTGGGATTTCCCGTGCTGAGGATTTCATTTACAAAATATGAAATCACATTATATTAAATTGATGTGCTTGATGAAAAAATTAACAATTGTTAGGTGAGGTGTTTTAAGTGCAGTTGAGTGGTTTCAGTGTTAGTCTGTATTTGGTGTTAACATATTTTCTATTTCAAATATCCCATCCAGTGTTTTATTTGATTTTTAAATTTATTATGGCTGTTGTGATTTTTGAAGGATAGTGGGATTTTGTTGTAGAGTTTAGTACCATAGTATAAGAAGTTTTTTTTTTGTCTAAATGTTGTGTTTGTGGTTACTTGTTGTATGTGTTTTTGACTCTGAGATCTAGTGTTCCTAATATGTGTGATTGTTGTTATTTGTATTTATGAATGTAAAGTAGTATTGTTTTAGAGTATAATTGCTTTATTGATATAATGTTAAGTTTGTTGAAGATTTCGTTCTTACAGGGACTTTAAGTATAATTTTCATGATGGCTTTTTGTGTTCTAATGAGTAAATTAAGAATATTATCATTAGCACTACCCCATCTGGTAATACCATATTCTAATAGTGATTGGCATAGAGCCATGTACCAGGGGTGTTAGTTGAAGTTTGCCGGTTTTACTTATAGATGTCGCTAGAGATATGTATACATTTCTATGATTTGGCATCTATGTCATATTTTCTATGGACATTAACCTTCAAAAATACACAAGTTACATTCTGCCAAAATAATAGTGTCATAGTTGGTTACCTCAGTGAATATGTCGAGTTTCGTTCCAAGTAAACCGCATTTGCGGTATTCGTTGCTTTTCTTATTTCATCAAAAGAAAAAAGCAGTTGAATCTCATCGGTTGCTGGTAGAAACTTATGGTGAACATGCTCCAGTGATTAGAACATGTGAGACATGGTTTCGTCAATTTAAAAGTGGAAATTTCGATTTAACAGACAATGAACATCCTGGTGCAACGAAAAAGTTCGAAGACGAGGAATCGCAGGCGTTATTGGATGAAGACCCAACCCAATCGCAACAACAATTGGCCCAAACACTTAATGTGACCCGAGGAGCAATTTGCCATCGTTTAAAAGCCATGGGAAAGATCCAAAAGTATGCCAAAAGTGGCCAAACCGCCAAATCGCCTCATACAGCTAAAGTAGTGAAGAACACTCTCAAAGCATTGAATTGGGAAATATTATCGCACCCGCCGTACACTCCAGACCTTGCCCCGTCCGACTATCACCTTTTCGCATCGATGGGACACTCACTCGCAGAGCAACGCTTCGCCAATTATCATATTCAATGTACTATACTGTATCATATTCAATGTACTGTATCATATTCAATGTACTGTACTGTATCATATTCAATGTACTGTACTGTATCATATTCAATGTACTGTATCATATTCAATGTACTGTACTGTATCATATTCAATGTACTGTACTGCATCATATCATATTCAATGTACTGTACTGTATCATATTCAATGTACTGTATCTACTATATTCTGTACTATATTCAATGTACTGTATCATATTCAATGTACTGTATCATATTCAATAATAATAATAATAATAGTTGGATGACTTGTATAGCGCCGTTTTTGTGAAAAATCACCTCAAGGGTACTGTATCATATTAAATGTACTGTATCATATTCAATGTACTGTATCATATTCAATCCACTGTAGGTATCTAATTTGAAAATGCATTTTTGTTATTTTTATTCGCCAGTATTATGTACTTTTATACATTTTTTTTTGATTATGCCTGAAGTCGACCCCGATCCCTTCCCCCATATTTTATTTACGTAATGATAATAATAATTGGATGATTTGTATAGTGCCAATTTTTGTAAAAAATTACCTCAGGGGTGCTGTTATTACTTGCTTATTTCGATACAGAAACATGTTAGGCAATGTATAATAGTACCTTCTTGATTATGTGCAAAGGAGGCTGATACAATTCTTCGTTAAAATACTGATTGGCATTTCTAATTCACAGATGTAACTTATAAAAAAAAAATTGTGTATTTTTTATTCGGTTTTTTTTATTTGTTAATTTTATTTTTATTTTTAAACGGTTTTGAGTAACCGTTTATTTTGAGAGACCGAAACGGTTTTGGTTATTTTGAAAAAGAAACTGAAACGCCCACCTCTAATCATAACTAATGTTGTAATATCAAATTCGTATCTTCTATGACTTCTCTGCTCTGTGTTTCCTTTGCACCAATAGATTTTTCCTTCAACCTCAAGTCGAATGAACACAAATATAACTCCACCATTGTTTTCTGTAAACTAACCCAATTGCTATACTTAGTTACAAGTGCATTCATGTCTTTCTTAATTAACCCGTTTGTTTTGCTGTAATTGCAGGCTCCCAGATAGTACAGGTTCGCTGGGCCAGTCGAGAGGACATTGACTCGCTGCTGGTGGCCGC
This sequence comes from Halesus radiatus, assembly GCA_022606495.2. Lineage (NCBI taxonomy): Eukaryota > Metazoa > Arthropoda > Insecta > Trichoptera > Limnephilidae > Halesus > Halesus radiatus. The sequence goes on from JAHDVE020008285.1 coordinate 4,857, forward strand.
CTCTGGGCCCCCGGGGCGCGGGGCCTGCGTTGAGATGTGGGGCCTGGTCAAGAGGGCCCTGCCGGTACACTCCCTCCTCGCCAAAGGCTCCCCGGACTGCTTCAACACTGTGGTAAATACAATATTAATCTTATCCTCATTTTATACTTCTTCTTTGTAAGTTTTCTGTTCTCCAGCTTTGAATAAATCAAATGTCTCCAGTTTCGCTCATTCCAGATCTCCCTTTCCTTGGGCTGTCAGTCCATATCATCTGTTGATGCCTCACTTTCTCTTTCCCAAACCAAACTAAGCACATCATCCAACTAATGATAACGTAATTACAATAGCAGTTGTCTGTTAGGCATGCTACATTTTTTTTTTATAGTAACTCCACACAGGAGGCCTCGAGGGAAATTATTTCTCTCGAGGCCTATATCATCTTTGGGGATGCTGTGTGGAGGGTATTTTAAAGGATAGGAAGGAGTGAACTTGGATCTTGAAGAGACCCATATTGTAGGATGGAGGAAACACAGAGGCTGGCAGATCATTCCACAGCCGAGCTGTTGAACACAAGAACAAGTAGTAGAGTGCTCCAAAGATTGCAGTCCGTTTGTTAAGATAGGCGAATCTATCAAACGGACCGCCCGTTTCTCGAGTCAAGGGTTTTTTTCAGATATTTTGGGGTTCCCGACCAGAGGTGGCTGCCAAATTCTACACTTGGGCGCACTTGTGATTTGTACAGGGTCAGCACTCGTGTACTATCTGCAGTATCTGCGGGCTCTGTACAATACGCCCAGCTTCTGAGAGGCTAACTTTACTCTGGCTTCGATAGAGCCTCCATACCTGAGCTGGTCAGTTAAGATTACACCAAGCATATAAGTGTGGAGATTGTGTCAGTACTATCGGCTACCATTGTATATATGTACTTACTATTGTTTTATTTTTTTTTTTTTAATGAGAAAATACAGATACAGACAATTAACAAAACAATATATGTACATTAACTGGAGAATTGGCCTGTATCCTAACTGTTTCTAACAGATTAACAAGACAAGACAGTGAATGATTTCAAATTAAACTCCGGTTCACACGGCAAACACTTTGTCTTTAAAGTAAAGTACTCTTCATAAATTGGATATAAGAAACAGTCTGGAAGCCATTGTTCTCTCTGTTCCGCTGATTCCTTCAGTCATGCAAGCCGTTTGCTAAAATAAACAAACATTGTAGTTTGTTTATCTACGCAAAGTTTCAGTGACATCTCTGGTTAATGGCTCAAACTATGACAACAGTGACCTACCAACCAAAAATCTTTGTTGTGCTTTTCAATATATTTTTTATTTATTTATCAACCCATTCCATTCAAGAAAATGATGCAAAAAGATGCACAATAAACATTCTGCACCTCATAAAAAGAATTCTACTGTTTTTTTAGCTCTGGCAACACCAGTGCAGCTACCGCTCCCCCTCGGCGCAGGTGGTGTCTGTGACCTGCAGCAAGGTGCAGGTGGCAGGCTCGTCCCTGCTGGCGCCCTCGCTGCCCTACATCTTCATCACACTCAACGACAATACCGTGCACTGCCTGTACCGAGATACACTGAAACAAGTAAGGAGATAAACCACTTTGATGTTGCTACTGCAACTAACTTTTTACATGAATCTTCTTGAGTCGTTGTCTTATTGTTGCTAAGAATCGTGATTCCCACTGTAATTGCCCTGATGAATCAAGCTCCCCCACTCCCCATTTCTTCTTCAGATGAGGGTAATGTCATTGGCATACCGGAGATTTGACCTAAACCCCAGGGGAGCACTGATTTTTATGTTTTTATCTTTACACTTGCAGGCTTGCTCAGCATCACTGGGGCAGATCTGGGCCTCCTCCGAGGGCACCTTGGTGGGTGGGGCTACACCTCCCAAGCAGCTTAAATACAGTCCCCTTCACGGGGGGCCCGGCAGCCCACGGCCTTCTATGGTGAGTGCTGGGTGGGCGTTTCAGCGAGGATGGAATGGAGAATAAGAGGATTAACAAGGATTTGCTAAAATTGATAATAATAATGAGATGGATAATAAAATTAATTAGATTGGACAGGTTAGCAATAGACAGAATTTTTAAATTTATAGTCAAACTTTTGTCTTAAAAAAAATCGATTATGTATTTATGTATGTGGAAAAAATTAAAAATTTAACATCCGTTTAAATTATTACCCTTATTGATGGCAAGAATGGTGGAAAATGTTCCGAATAGGCAAGGTGTAGAAAGTGATAGAAGGTGATGTAGAAAGCGGGAAAATGTGAAGTAGGGGTGACGTAAAACTGAAGTTTTACTGTAATTAGACATGAGTGGAAACAATTCATAGGAATATAGTAAAATTGACAGGAATGAATGAGAAGGTAAATTTTTAAAAACTTAAAACGCAAGATTTGAAATGTTTTTTACTACACATGTTCTTTTGCCTATCTCTCCCTGCAGTGCCAGCCGCCCACCCTGCAGCAAACCGGAGCCTGGATCTCTGGCTGTGACGCCTCGTGGCTTGGCGGAGTCCTAATGGTGGTGGACAGTACTTCGCACATCTATGTCTACAAGCTTCCGCAGCCGGCCACTGATACAGGTTAATTTTCTGTTATTAATCACTACCATGATGGTCATTTACCTGTTTCTGTATGGCCCGAAGCTAATGCTTTGATTAGGCAAGGAATCTTTACAAGCCAAGCCTCTTTTCACACAGCTTGCATCTTGAAGCACTCAATAAATAAGGTAGACGATAACTACCACTTTTTAAATATGTGATCATTCCAATAATTCCGCATAATAGTCCCAATTGCCTGGAACTAGTAGAACTAGGGTAACCATAATTTATGGAATGTTGTGAGGGTTAAGGAACTAAATTATGAATAAAATTGGACCCAATGTCGATCCTTGAGGAACACCCAAGTTGTTATCAATTGGTTCTGATACTGAGCTTTCGACTTTTGTTAACTATTTTGAAGTGTGGAAGGTTATTAAAATCTCGTTACTTGCATAGTTAAAGCCATTTCAAGCAACATTAAAAACTCCAAAGATGAACATAATCTTCTTGATTTCAGGAACGCAGAGTGCAATACACCATGCGACAACACTTCTGGAATACTCCATGGTGACTGGCTTTGACCCTCTGGACATCATGATGGCACTAAAACAGTCCACCATCGAACTTATTTACGAAAGGTAGGTTTTTCAGTCCACAATACTGCTGATACCAACCCGAATGCACGGGGACAAGAATCAGAATAACAGAATGTTAAATATAAAATATTTAGAACACTGTAATTAAGATACAAATGTAATATGTATGTATTAACAAATCTCAAATGAAATTTGAAACAGTAAAGACACAGAAAATAAAAAGGTAACGGTCGCATCTGGGACTTGAACCCAGAACCTCTCGGTCTATCCGTGACCTACGCTTTAACCAATTGAGCTAATGTCACCCCATTGTTCTTCATCATTTTTATCAATATCATACTTCAATTGAAGATGGCTGCTATCTTTCTACGTTGACTGCAAGATTCTACCCGAATTAATTTGCAGTCTAGGTAGTGTCTCGGATATACCTATCCGATTTTTTTTTTATGATTGTTTTATTTTTTTCTGTTTCATATTTCATTTGAGATTTGTTAATATTATCTTCAATGATTAAAAAAATATTGCAATGAGTTATTCCAATAAAAATTGATTATAATTCTTTAACTGCTTTTAAAAAATATATATTTTGTGGTTGTATTACCCTGAAGAATGATCAGCTACACTCTCCTCGACTACTTGCTTTGAACTCAATTAAAGTGGTGTAATATAATATCAAAATTATTATAGTGGGGGTTTTTTTTTTTTTGCAGATTCACAGACAATTTCCTAAGACAGCCTCCAGTATGGCAGCAGTATCACTACACCAAGTGGCTGACATTGAGGGCTGCCCTATCTAGGTAAAAACAAATATTATATAGTGTACATATTAATTGATGTATCCCATACAAAAAAAACTTTAATCCGTTTTTAATGCTGCAGCAAGGCTCATCTCCGGGGTCTCTAAATATTTGCATATTTCAGAACACCTTCAATGCCCCGAAAGAATCCAGTACAAATTGTGCTGGATGGTGTTTAAATTCATCAATGAAATGGCCACACCTTACATCTCCGAACTACGCGTCCCGGAAAACACTGGTCTAAGGCAGTCAACTCTTAGATCAGCATCATCATCGGCTATCAGGAGACTGATAGAACCTAAACGCAAGCCAAATACTAAGTTTGCTGATCGCGCTTTCGGAGTATCAGGGCCTAAGGCTCGGAGTAAACTCCCCCCGGAACTAAGATGCGTAACAACTCCAACAGAATTTCAGTCCAAACTAAAAACTTACCTTTTCGGACTTTCATATTCTTAAATTCAATACAACTGCGAGTACCACTCTCGTATTGCCTATATATCCTAATTACACTTATCTTATGTTATTAACATTATCCGAAACCTCACACTTTAATCTGTTTCTTATCGGGGGACGAATCACATTTATTTCCACCCATCATAAAATATACTTTTCCTTTCCTAAAAACGAGCAAGAACATAAATAATTATTAAAATAAATACCAGTATTAAATAGTATCTCCAATAACATGTGCTTTCCAATATTATGTCCGCTGCGTGCGGAACCGTTTATAAACTCCGCTAATAAACAGTGTTTATCTCAAGTGACCTGAAAGGTAAGTATGGTCCTATATAATATTATCTGCCTGCACATAAAATTAATAACATGTATATTTTAACGTGGCATCACGTCCATTGGTCAAATGCATTGTACATATAGTTTGGTATTACAGATCGATGAACTCGGGAATGCAATTTGTTTGCCATAAGTAGTAATAATAAATTGTATCTCCAACATGTGTTTTCCAATATTATGTCGTCTGCGTGCAAAACCGTATATAAATGTCGTTAAAAAACAGTGTTTATCTCAAGTGACCTACCAGTTAACAACTATGGAACTGTATAATGTTATCTGCCTATACATAAAATTAATAAACTGTATATTTTAATGTGGCATCACATTCATTGGTCAAATGCATTGTACATATAGTTTGGTATTATAGTTCGATGAACTGGTGAATGCAATTTGTTAGCCATAAGTTGTAATACATATTTTCTTAAAAAATGTAAAATTACTTTGTGGTGTCATTATTAATAAAATTAATAAGAAATACTTTGTAAACACTACTGTTGATATTTATATATTAAACAGTGATATGTACCCAAAGTGTTTCTCATTATTTTATTATTATTATTATTTGTCCATAGTTATTGATAAGATAGAACATTAGAAAGAAAAAAAAATTGTGCAGCACCCTTGATGTGGTTTTTCACAAAAACGGCGCTATGCAATTCGTTCAAATATTACTATGACATATTATTAAAAGGGAGAGGTTTGAGAACTCTGTAAAGGTAGAACTAGGCTTATCGCATTCATTAACAGATGTTTGTAATATTCTTTTCTTAGGATGACAACCTCCGGTCAGCAGCGCGCCTCTGACCTGACCTCCCTCCTCATGCTGCACTCCATCGCCACCGCTTTCAAGAGTCTGCTCCGTCCCTCCGACCTCACTTCCCATGACAAGGGACCTGCCGAGAGTCTCGCTGGTATGTATCTAAAATTCTTCAACAGCGATACATGACTAACGACAGTGACAGACAGCTGGAGAAGCTGGCAAAGCTGTTTTATAAATCAATGATCAATTTAAGGAATTAATGTACATATTTGTGAATTATGTGTCGAGTGTATTAATATTTAACGTGACGGAAATCAAAGGAGCGTGTTAGGATCTGTGATTAATGAAGTGACTCACCAATGTTTAACAGGAGTTGATTTATTTGTTTAACGGTTATAAAAGTTTATGATTAATTTGCATAATATAAATTAGAATACGAGATAACACATATGTATTATGAATTGAATACGGAGCAAAGAGAGATAATCTAATCAATCCGAACAGGAAGAGAATGAAGCTATTAGGGAAAACCAGCGACTAAATAGGAAATGTGGATGTCACTACTGTTGCCGTGCTTCAGGTGTTTGACTGCTGTCTAAATAGTGGCAAGTTCAGCAGGTAGAAGCAGATAGCTACACTATTTAGTGTACCTCATCATTGTAATTTTCTTTCCCTTATCCTAGTCGGTTCGGGGATCCATAATTTTATTTGTTCTATGCTACTTCAGCGGCCTCAGCTCATTGCAGGCCCAGTCTCTCCTCGCATCTGCTACTTTCCCCAGCTTAGTCTGGGGCTGACAATTGGACGTCTTCCCGTGGAAGTTAGTCTTCTGGCTTGAATTTGTAAGTTGCCCTGGCCTAAGGGATCATAACTAAGAGCTTCACTATGACAGTAAAATAACTTTTCACTAACACATCAACAATTTAGAAAGCAGAGCATACAAGGTTCTAGGCTTCGTAATTAGAAATTCATATTCATTTCATAACACGCAAACTCTGAGGTTATTATACAACATATTAGTGTTCATTTATTTATTTGTAAGAAACAAACAGCTGTTAATACAAATTTATATACAAAGAAAGTTTAACAAAAAGTAAGCCAACAAAGTTTCTTATGCTAACAGTGGTTAATTAGAAAATGTTAATTAGATGTTTTATTAGAAAAAACAAAATAAGAAGGAAGGGGGAGAGAAAGAGGAAGATAGGATCGGGGCAGGAGATGCTCTCGATACATTTTATACTCGTGCTTCAATTTGTGGTTGTACATATTACTTTGTACAGATATTTTGAAATGATATTGTGAAGAATGTCAATATTGTGAAATTGTTCATTATATTGCGCACAAATACGGGGAATTGGAGAATTTATCCTAAGATTGGTCCTGCATGTGGGCAAATGAAAATAATCGGTTTGTCAGGTTGGTCTTGATGGTATGTAAATGTTTATAAATCATTGAAGAAGATAGTATTAACACATCCCAAATGAACCATGAATCCGAAAAACAACAGAAAAATAAAAAGATTTCAGTCGCATCTGGGACTTGAACCCAGGACCTCTACCTATCCGGGGTAACCGCTTAACCAACTTAGCTAATGAGACCAGTTCAATTTACGCCATCTACACCAATATCATACTTCAGGTTCAAGACGTGTTAATATTATCCTCCATTTTTAAAATCCCATATTACGATTAAATATTACAATGGGGTTTACAAACTTCAATAAGTTATAAAAAAATAAAATTGAATGTTTATAAAGTTACTCTGGCGAGTCCAGGCTATTATTCATAATTTTAAATAACAAGATTTGATCAGTTAAAGTGATTTGTGTTACGAGTATTGGAGTCAAATTCCAGCATCTAGACCCCACACGAACTAACTTACATTTTGTGCATTGAAAGAGTTCACAAGAAATTTTTAAGATTTTTATTTTTGCGTCTCTACGGACGATACCTTTGACTATATCCATCTATATATATTTTTGCATCTCTACGGACGGATACCTTTGACTATACCCATCTATATATATTTTTGCATCTCTACGGACGATACCTTTGACTATACCCATCTATATATATTTTTGCATCTCTACGGACGATACCTTTGACTATACCCATCTATATATATTTTTGCATCTCTACGGACGATACCTTTGACTATACCCATCTATATATATTTTTGCATCTCTACGGACGATACCTTTGACTATACCCATCTATATATATTTTTGCATCTCTTCGGACGATACCTTTGACTATACCCATCTATATATATTTTGGGTATGACCAATTAATTACCTCTCATTAGAGGCACGAGGTATTGCTCTACTAAAATATTTTTTCTTTTACTTAACAGTGAGATTCTGGCTCAAATAATTTTCTTTATACCAGAATCTCTTGAAGAGATCATCACAACCTCCTGTACAGTTGAGCGAGCCGCACAAACTTATTTGTGAACTCACCTTTGGGAGAGCTACGTACTTCTTAAATATGGTGGATCAAAAAATCAAATTGTTTTTTTTTTTTTTTTAATGTTTTATAATGCATTTCATTTACAGGGTTTTTGGCATTGATGAATGGTACAATTATAATAAATTTGATTAAAAATCTATTATGTTAAAAATAATTGTACAAATTCCATGCGTTTATATTATCAAGTCACAAATTAAATGTTTTTTACGAATATGAAAAAAAAAACAATAAAATAGTGCGAAGCGAAAGCACATCTTAGATCGTCGAGCTTCTCACTCAATTCCATTTAGTGACCTATGCCCTTCTCAAAAATATCATTTGTCAGCTTGGAATTAAGAATGCAATCTCTTGTTCATCATCCAGATTTGGTGAATGTATGTATGGATTTGCCTACAGCTACTAATTTGGCCTTTTTCCTTTCAGCTGTGATATCAGAGCAGCCCACGCCCGTGGCAGACATCGACAAGGCACTGATCCACCTGGAGGCCAAGGAGTTTGCCGTGGAGCCGTCCACACTGCAGTCGGCGCAGCAGCTCATCCAGTGGGCCGTGGAGGTGGCCCTGGCCGCCATGGCGCGCCTGCCCAGCAACGGCTCCTCGCAAGGGGTAATACCATAACCAGATAGATACTGCTCTATCCTATAATACAGTTGAAAATTACCTCAGGCAGCCGCACCATTGGATGTTCAGGCTATTTGGAGGACCTAAGTGCTTGTATCTTTTTACAACGCTGAATCCTGGCTATCCCTAGGAAACACCTCCACTCACACACTGCCAGTCTCCTTCTTTTCTTGTTTTCTTCAATTGTTCCTTGTGCCTAAGGCTGCGGTTTTTGCCTCCCCTCTATCCAGTCACCTATATTTAGGTCTTCCAACACTCCTTCCTCAAGGTTTATTAAATAGGAGCTTCTTCGCTAGTCGGCTTCCTTCCATTTTTGCTAGGTGTCCTGCCCAATAATAATAATAATAACAAAGCATTTATATAGCGCAGTTTTGTGTGATTTCACTTCAAGAGCTGTCCCAGGTTCATAAAAGCCTTGTTATTGACGGCCAAACAGTTGGTATAAAACTTGGTGTAACTTTATCCTCCAGGCACAATTTTCTTGGTTTCCTCTCAAAAATATCCAAAACCCTTTAGACTAGCATGATTGTCTTATAGAGATTGGATTGCTTCTTCTCTAGAGGAGTCTTGATTTGTTTTGTGTTAAATATTACTATTATAGACTAAACTCTTTTATTTTTGTTTCTTCTCCCGGTTTTTTTATACGTATTGTGTTATTATCTGTTCCAGTATGAGTTGACGCGTGACCCCACAGCGCTGGGCACCCTCCGTGAGCTGCTCGTGGTTGTACGTGTTTGGGGCCTCCTGCGGCCGCACTGCCTGCCTGTATTCACTCGCTCCACCGAAGGCGTGGATGTGCTGAGTCTCCTGTACCGCCTCATTACCAGGCTCACGCAGTGCGGCAGCGAGCCTGATGATAAACTTCTGGGTGTGTACTAGATATCCACTGACCGAGTCTAAATCTGTTGTTGCTTTGAAGCTGGCATTCATAATAGGCAATTCTTTGCCATTGCCTGTTTGGGAGGACTCAAAAATTAGTTTTGCTTCTTCCAAGCTTTGATTGTAACAATCCCGGCACTAATGCGGAACAGAATTCAATAGTACGTATATTGCGTGCATCGATTGGGCAATGAATTTTCGAATATCGAGATTTCGTCACTAGTTTATTATCATATAAAAGATGCACAGTACAAAGTTTGTCTGCAATATGAAGTATCAATAGATTAGCCTACATCAATACTGTATTCTACGTATGTTGATTTAAATTACCACGCCTTTATATCATTCATTTAAACCTATTTGGTATTTATACTTCATATTTTAACAATTTTTATACTTGTTTTTACAAGTTTTTATACATAATTTTTTTTTATACTTTATGTTTTTACAAGTTTTTATACTTAATGTTTTTTTATCCTTTTTATACTTACTTTTTATAGGTACTGTATTGTTAGCAATAAATAAAACGCCGAATGCTTATAATCTAATATATTCAGTTAGTACGCTTGTAATAACAATAATCGTAGGGTTATGTTTTTCCTTCAATTCGAATCCAATCCAGCCGTTGGAATGCCCGCTCCTACCAGGTGACGTGTGGGTCAAGTAATTCTCCGCTTGGTCGATAAAGGCGACATCAGTGTCTCTGGTGGGCAGATTGTGAACCAAACGTCTATTCAAATATAAATTTAAATACTTTTTAATTGTTTCTTTATATTTGTTAAACTTACATTTTTAGTTTTTTTGTTGTTGTATTTACACTTTTCATACCTTTATGTTAGTGGCACAATATGTTATGCCGTATAATACAAATAAATAATGTTCCATATCAGCGGTGCACAGTTATATTGATTAAAACAATAAAGTCGTTCTCGAACCTCAATCTATCAACAATCTCGAACCCCATTGATTTTCCCCAAGTATCACTTTTCCCGCCAATAATCGACCTGTCAAAAACGTATTCCTTTTCTTTTGTTTTCTGCTATTTAAAAATTATGAAAAATATTACTAGAAAGTACCTACCCAAATTAAATTACAATCTAACATGTTATTAATTTTTGTTTCAGATGAATGTGGAATGTTGCCATCCCAAGTTCTGATACCACAAATAAATGAGTCCCTACCCAGAACCTGCATCGTCACCCCCGCCCTCAACTATCAGAATCTACCATTACTGGTAAAATACCTTATTCCAATTTATTTTCTTTTTTTTTAAATGTGAAATAATTCAGTTTTCAGTGTTTAATATTATTTGTCTCTCTTACCACAGTTGGAATATGGAGTTGAACCTGACTCCCTGAAGTATATTCCAGACATTCCCCCTCTCGAGGGAAGCATCACATCTGACTCCTGTATGGACTCCATTAGGTAAAGTCTTCATAAAATTATTTATACTATGAATTGGGACGGCAGAATAATAGTCAGTTAACACAATGTATTATCTTGAGTAACACGTGGTGAAGGAGAGATACCGAACAACCGTTCACACTTTTTATAGTCCTTTCTTCTTGCTCTCTCATACTAGACATCAGTTGCACAGTCGTTACAGCAAGTAAATAGTAACGAATGATGTTTATGTTATAGACATCTTCATCTTGGCAGTCGCCCCCTGTGGGTGAAGCGTTGCGGTCGATGTGGAGCGGCTGCCTCCCGCCAGGCGTTACAACGGAGCGCCGCCATCCGCGCCTGGGACCAGCGATGGCTGTCTGCCTGCAGGTGAGACTAGCTATCAGCTATCACTATATCGCTTCATCTTCAATATGTCTAGCGATACCGTCGATATCGCCCTGGTTAACAATTCTCATTTCAATTTTTTATCAGAATCACATACTTGATTATAAATTTGTTCTGACCACTTCTGTTCATTCATCAAGAGTTGAATAATTTATTTTTATGAACACTGAGGCCATCAAGTAGATAAAGATTTTTGTTCATCAATCTAGTTGGGAAAGAGTTTTTATTCATCCATTAATTTAAGAAAGAGTTTTCGTTTATCAATCAAGTTGAGAAAGAGTTTTTGTTCATCAATCAAGTTGGGAAAGAGTGTTTGTTCATCAATTAAGTTGGGAAAGAGTGTTTGTTCATCAATAAACTTGGGAAAGAGTTTTTGTTCATCAATCAAGTTGGGAAAGAGTTTTTATTCATCAATCATGTTAAGAAAGAATTTTTGTTCATCAATCAAGTTGGGAAAGAGTTTTTGTTATTCAATCAAGTTGGGTAAGAGTTTCTGTTCATCAATCAAGTTGAGAAAGATGTATTTTTGTAAATATGAATATGTTTGTGTATATCTTATATATAATATATTGTGTATATCTGATGAAAGTGCTCGTTCTTTTGATAATTTTTTTTTTTTAAAACAAATCTGAAAACCTCGTAAATCAGATAAAGTAAGACATGTTATTAACTGTCTGTATAGTGTAGAAAACATTAACAACATGACACCATTTTACAAAACTCATCACTTTCACTTTTATTTTCTATGATATTAAAACAAAAAAAATATCATTATATTTCACCATCATCTCAATAGCGCTATGTGTAGGATAGAAATATATTTGCGTTTCACTTACTCTCAAGGCACTTACTGGCACTATTGAGGGTAAGTGAAATGCAAATATATTTCTATCGTACACATAGCGCTATTGAGATGATAGTGAAATCTTGATTATAAACCAGACAAACTTGTTTGGCGTATGGATTTGCAGAGGTCGAGAATGGAAAAGGCTAATTTGAATTTTTTTTTTATGTAAATTATAATCTTGTTTTTTTTTTTTTCGGTTTCAGGTGCGGTGGTTTTTGGAGTGTAGAAACCAACACATAACAACCACTGAAGTTTTCGTAAGAAAACAAACTGTGTTCCTCCATAGACTGAATCAACGCATAGATACGGACTTTTAGGCTCTCATTGTAAAGGCTTCTTACGGTCCTTCGCCCAATGATACAAACCTGCACCTAAGAATCAAACATGGTCAAATCCATCTCTACGAAACTGTGGGAAAACAACAGAATGATTTTCGGGATTAATGATGTAGTAATTTTGATTGTGGAAATTATGGAACATAGATGGCGGCAAAATGAATCAGGTGACCAAAACTTGCACTCTCATCTGTAGAAATGAATTTGACCACTTTTAAAACTAAAATCAGTTGGATATGACCAATGACCACTTTTTGAATGTTAAGTAAAATTTTTATCTTTTTTATGGGATAAATAATAATATAAGCAATTTGCCACTTGCGAAAAAAATGGTATGTGAAGTTTTTAATGGAAATTGCGTTTCTATGATAAACATTTTTCATGATTTTTTTTTTATTTGACCACCTTTGATTCTAAGGTACAGTATCTGTTTTTGTAATCAATGAAGAAAAGACAAATTAAATGATAATAATATTATGTACAATCTGATTTATCCATAATATAATATGTCAATATGGTTGAGTGATACAAAACTCTGAATCAGAGCAGTATTAGCTCCCCTTTGTGAGTACATATTTCTGCATAAATTAAGATGTACAAATATATATTATGTTGTAATTTACAGGTCGCCTGGTACTTGTTGTGAAATATTGAAAGAAGTAATGAAGGATTCTTTCAGTATTCAGTTTAATTTTAAATGATTATTTCACTTTTATTACCATATGGCAGTGGCGGCTCGTGACTTTTGAGTGATCTAGAATGCTAAGATTGAAAAATACGGCGTTTATATGTTGTTGAAGCCGAAAATGTTTTTTTTTTTTTTTCAAAATTTCAATTTTTTGTATGGAGATTTATACAACATCCAATAACGCCGTATTTTTCAATCTTAGCACTCTAGCTCACTCAAAAGCCACGAGCCGCCACCGCCATATGGTAACTAATTGACATCATATTTACAAAGGCCAACAATAACCAGTGAATGTTTATAAAATAACTAACAATGTTCAACTCATTGACGTTATAACCTATATAAGAATATACATTTTATTTATTTATTCAACACGGGAACAATTTTTACTCCATGTTCGTGTCCTTCTGCAGAGCCCAAATCTGCAGCTTCTTCATCTAATGTCATCGCTACGCGTATAATTAAATATCGTAGACGTCAAAATACTGGCAACATGTCACACTAGCGCCTCTAGCGGCCCGGGCTATAGTGCTTCCGGACTGTATTGCTATTATAATTAATATTTTATTCTCTTTCTAAACAATTTAGACAGTGCGCGAGCAGCGAGTCTAACTGTTAATACAATCCTAATAACAAAATATATATGCTTGTGCAAAAAAGGAGTAAAGTCTTATGTAGGTCACCTAATGTTTATTTTTTTAATTTTAGATTTCTATAATTTATTAAGAATATGTTGCACAGAAAATCTATTAAAATGTATGAAAAAACCAATTTGTACAACTCGGGTCGCTAGAGGGCGCAGTGTTGCATGTTGCCATCAAATGTCAGGAGCTGGAGGTATTATTATTTGATGTTAGTTACTGAAATTATCAAAATGTTAACTGAAAATGTAAATACTAAAAATTTTATATGTGCGTAAAATTATTTATAAGACATTTTTATAAAATAAATCATTTTCTAAAGTTGGCTGTTTATTTTACTTTTGCAAAACAAGTAAATCCTGCTTCAATCCTCTGTCATGCACTTAATTCATCTCTTCCTCGGTCTGTCTTTAAAGTTGAAGTGTTTAAAATCCCATCACATTTATTTTTGTGAATATCCACATTCCGCTTGGCAATGACGAGCCTAAACTCTTGCATATAGAAAGAAAGGGCCTTAGATTAAATTTACTGGAACATCTAATAAATATGTAAATAAGTTTTCTTACCCTGGTTACCGTATTTTGTACTTGTTCTTTCCATTTTAGTTGACTGTCTACTAAAACACCCAGATAATTTATGGTATTTTTGCCGTTGATGGGTAAACATTTGACATCGTCGCATTCTTTTTTATTTGCACACTGTGATGAATGGATTTTGATACAAATATTGTTTTCAAGGTTTTTTTTTTCTTTTAAAGAGAATGGGATGAAGTATGTTTTGTCAGTATTTAGTGACAGACAATTTTGGTCGAACCATGTTTTGAGTATATTGAGATTTGTATTTGCTATTCTCATTGTTTCCTTCCATGATTTTCCTTTTGTGATCACCACAGTATTGTCTGCATAAGATATGATGTCTCCAACTATGGGGAGGTTGAACATTTTATTTACATATATGATAAAAAGAATTGGACCGATGACAGTACCTTGTGGTATACCGAAAGATGCGGTTTTGGGTTCACTTAACGCATTATTCATTTTAACATATTGAAATCTTTCTTTTAGATAGCTTTGGAAGCATGATAGCACTATTCCGTCTATCCCAATTTGCTTTAGTTTTTCAATAAGTTTGGAATGTGATATGCTGTCGAAAGCCTTACGGAGGTCTATGAAGATACCAAGACACTTTATGAGATAAACAAACCAACTAATGATCCTAATATAAATGTTAATAAATAAAATTAGAACTATTCACCACTTGGTATTTTTACAAAATCTTAACAATATAATTCTTTAAAATAATCCACGGATTTACCACACACGTTTAAATTTATTGCCTTGATAGCATTCACCTCATTATAAAACGATTAAGAAAAACCTTCTATCATTAAACATTAAAAGCGGGAAAAACAGATTTCAACTGTAATAGTTCGAGTGATGACTAATAATAATAATAATAATTTGATGATTTGTATAGTGCCGTTTTTGTGAAAAATCACCTCAAGGGTGCTGTACAAATATTAATTCCTATTCTCTATCTAATTATGTACAAACAGATACAGAAAAACATACTTACCTGCAGCTGGCAGGTTGCTTCAGATGAACGCAGTTTTATTAGAAAATTTAAGTATATGGATGATAGTTTCACAGTTGCTATTTTATTTTATCCTCCTTTTCTATTGATGTTACATTTATTAGAAGTTTGGTGGCACAAGAAGAGTTGGTATTTATTGAAATATTTATAAAATTACCTTAAAAAGCGTAAGAAGCTTTTAATCGATACTAACATTTTTTATTTATTTTTACACTTTTAGTTATTTACAGTGTTGCGGGCTGTGGACGCATTTGCGCACCGATGCATGAATTTTTAATCTTTTTCTATTTAATGACTTTAGGTAAGCACTAACCGGCTAGCCTAGCTAAACAATTTACGGGTGCATTTCTTCAATTTATGGATACGACTGTCTGAAAAGATGAGTTTTAAGTTTAGTTCTGGATTCTGTCGAGTCTTTGATAATTCTTAAGTCATGCGACTATGGCATCAATGTAAGTGCAATGAGGACATGAAAAGCAGTTTTGGTTGAGTGACACGTTGATTACTTTTTTCCCAAAAATGACACTGGAAGTGGTCCATTTACAGGACTCCTCCTGAATAGAATTCTAACAGACAACTTTTTTTTTTTACTAATCTTATTTGGTGTTAACGCCCAGTACTCGTTTTAGTTAGGTTATTTGACGGGCATCACTTGGACTATAACCTCACAGAATAGAGGATCTTAATTATCACAATTATTTTCTGAGTAAATAGATGTTTACCGAAAATATTAATAAATCATTTCAAACATCATAAAAATTAAAATTGGGTGGGGGTTAATAAAATCATATAAGTCGTCGCAGTGTGGCCTAACCACAGTTTGAAAATGAATTTGAATGCCAAAACATCTGTCACAATAATAAAAACAAATACTTGCAGAACTTGACACGTGAACACTTGAACGTGACAGAGTTTAACACATTGTTTGCGGGGTGTTTTTTAATCAATCTTCACCGTAGAGCGGGTAATTTTTATCAGGTTTGCTCGCGAAATTACGTTTCTTGTAAAATAGCTATAACTTCTGAACTGTTGATTAAATTTAAATAAAATTTTCAATATTTTATCTTTTTCGAAATCTTTTATTATAATCTGGTCACAACTTATTATATTTTTGGATAAATAATTATGATATTTAAGTTTAAATTTAAAAATGTTGAAAAAAACTGCACCTTTGTCGTATAGTCGATTTAGTCGTAGAGAACTTCTTGAATGAAACAATATCTCTATAACACTGACGAAATGTGAAAATAAAAAAAACGAACTGTTTATCCTACAGCTATTGTATTTCAAGTGCGTGTTTTATGACCACAGTCGGCCACCTGACCCTAATTCCACGAATTGCTGGGTACCTAGTACACGCACACGAGAGCTGACCCCTAATTTTTACTTTACAGAATAACCAACATCATACGTTTCTCCTAATATATTGTTACTCTAAGTGTACAAAGCGTTTTGGTGTCTCCCGCGCTTTATCAATAATGTACAAATACAAAAGCGCTTTTAAGGGTCTTCCGCTCTCTACCAACAGTATGCAAAAGACCCTTTTTTTTTTACATGAATACCGCACAAGAGTCCCAACTGCTCCCAACCGTCTGGAGCCAGTGAGACTATGGCAACCCCAATTGGGGAATGTTGTGAGGCTGAAGGTATTGTGGAGGGGAATGAGAAGGGGGAAAGGGAGGTGGAGAAATACCTGGCTATTCAGATCTGGTCACCAAACACGGCTAAAAGCCATTTAAAGCAACTTTTCAATTCTTTTAAGCGTCTCCCGCAAGCAATGTGCTAAGTCATAGTTTTCGGTATCCTGTCCATCTGGTATTTTTTCCACATGACCAGCCCAGCCCATTGCAGTCTTTGGGATAGAATTTACAAATAGTTTATTATTCAGGCCTGCCTTATATGTCTGCCAGTTCTGGACATTGTGCTATTGATTGTTAAATATGATGCACCTTACAAACATAACTTTACAGCTGATAAGAAATTTAAAAAAAAAAGCCACTGTGAATGGGGTAAGAAAAAGAACAATTTGCTTACACATATCATATATATATTCTATATCTCTCAGTCTACACAAATATTTGCAACCCAAAAATATTTCTAAGGGTTTCAAGTCTATAAATGGTTCTAAAAATACTGCAGTTCACTAGCAACAATAAAAATAACATCTCTTACAATAAATCTACAAAAATATCATTAAAGTCTATCATATTATTTTGTGACGACTACTTTTAACTCATTCTCCACTATTCGTGAAAAATCCGTAACCCCGCTCATTTTAATGTAAAATTTACCATTGTTAAAAAGATTACTGCGCATGTTTGTTAATCTAAGTCTATTGGAAACACGGTAAAAAGATCAATCTTTAAGAACCGGTATTTCAGTTGCTTTTTAAGTTTGGCTTAAGTTATATTTACATTCGTCAAGTTGCCATCGGGTACGAATCTTGACTGTCTAATCCGAATCATAACATTCCTGAGTATACTGAAAAACCGGCTGTAATACAAACCTTTATTGGAAATTTATCCCAAAATTTCTAAAACGAGATTTTGACCGTCGAGAAATCAGTAGATGAGGTGTCAGGCTGCAAGCATTTGAAAGAAATTTATCCGATGTTATTTAAATTATATTCTAAACTCAACTTTTCTATGATCTACATATTTCATACGAAATAGATCAGGGAGAACCGGCAATAGAATGTCCGAAAGAATAGAAGCAAGGTATTGAATGGACCCCAACTTACATTCTATTCTATTTAAAATAGTCTATTCTATAAATGTGGTGATGGATATCATGGACAGCTGGGCGCACCAATCTATTAATTCTGGAAAAGTTGTTTCCAAAACAGTCCATCAACTGTTTGCCTAAATGCATCATGAGAAACTGAACCTGGAGAAGCTCAGGTCACTGGGAAAGTGGAAATTAGAAGAAGCGGAGAAAGATCACTAATATGTCGAAGGGGTCCGGAATGTTGGTGTCCGCGGCTTCCCATGAAGCGCGCAGGTCCGTGAGAACTGGAGGAGTGAGGATCACGATCCTCAGCAAAAAGGTAACAAATTATGAAGAAAAAGAGGAATATGAGAGTTCGTTTTACACCCAACTTTCCAGGATAGTATGTATGTAAATAAAAATATTTATTGGATTTGAAAGTAAAAATAATAGAATTCTCTCATCTCTATTGGATTTGACCACATTCTAGCCTAGATCTCCCACTGCAGTAGGTTGTCCAGCTGCCCTTCGATGGTGCGAACCTCGCGGCCGGCGGAGAGCAGCGCCACCTGTCGCCGCAGGTTATCGGCCAGCTGTGCCTGGCCCCGCATGGTGCGAGCCGCCACCTGGCTGCTCTTCTCGCTGCGGACTAGCGCGGCGGACAGTTGCTCCAGCTTTCTCTGGCTTTCTTCGCGGATTTCCTAAGTGAAAATAATACACACAATTCTATTTTGAAATCAAAGCACTGTTTTCATGTGTTGGATAATAAAAAAGTATTATGAAACATAAGAGTTATTTAAAATACTTGTCTTATGTCTTATATATAGCAATGCTTCAAAGAATCGTGTTTGATATTTGTATAAAGATATCGCTTCAAGTCCTTCAAGAAACTTATAAAAATACTGTATGTGTTAGTTTTACAATAATATATTGTATTTTTATTTAGTTTTTGGAGGACTTTAGCTTTAAATCTACAATAACAATTTATTCCTTTTCATATTCTGTTTGTGCATCCGACAACAAACAATTCATTTAAATATTTAAAACCATTACTTGCTAAAAAGAGTTTTTTTCCAAAATATTTAAATTACGTTTCCAATAAGTACCAAATTATTTGATTCAAGTACCACACAATATAAATTGGATAATTAAGTTACCTTCTCCATGAGCTTTGCTGCGGCCAGCTGTCCGCTCAGCGAGGATAGTTCCTGCGTGGCCTTGGCCAGACGAGCCGCGGTCCCCGCCTCGCCCTGCCCCGCGGCCCGGAGCGCCCGCGCCGCATCCGCGCTCCCGGCGGCAAGCGTGGCGCACTCACTCTCCTTCACCTACCCAGCAACACAAGCAAACAACGTTGATAATTTTACTTTTGTAAATAGTCTTACATAAATACATTTTTCTATTGATTTCCATGGTTTAATTCATAGGTAATTTATGTTCGCTAAATAATGATATTTTATTATCTGCTTTTTTTATAATAAAATAACAAATAATGATATCCTCACTGGGATATCCCGTGCTAAGGATTTCATTCACAAAATATGAAATTACATTATATTAAATTGATGTGCTTGATGAAAAAAAATAGAATAATTGTAAGGTGAGGTGTTTTAAGTGCAGTTGAGTGGTTTCGGTGTTAGTCTGTATTTGGTGTTAATATATTTTCTATTTCAGATCTCCCTATGTAACGTATCCAGCGTTATATTTGATTTTTAAATTTATTATGGCTGCTGTGATTTTTGAAGGATAGTGGGAAGTTGAAGTACTGATAGAACAAGGACAGCATTCCCACCTGACACCTGTGCTCTAAAGATTGCAATCCATTTGTTAACATAGGGGAATCTATCAAACGGGCAGCCCGTTTCTGCACCTGAAGGGTTTTTTTCAGGTATTTTCGGGCTCCAGACATGGGGTGACTGCCAAATACGCAATGGGATGCATTTGCGATTTGTACAGGGTCAGCAGTTGTGTACTATTAAAGTATCTGCGGGTCCTGTACATTACGCCCAGCTTCTGAGACGCTAACTTGACTTTGGCTTTGATGGAGTCCCCACGCCTGAGCTGGTATAATACGTATTTGAAGAGATTCTGGTTCTTGGAGATATACATAAACATTGTTAGGAGCACAAAGCAATTAGTCGATAACTGTGTAATGAAACCCTTGAAAACTTTACCTGCAGTTTGGACATTGTCCCAGACATCTTTGTTTCGAGTTTTATGTTTTGATTTCTCATTGAGTTTATTTGCGCCAACAGTTTTAATTTGTTCTCCACCAGTCCCTGGTTAGTTTTGGCTGCCTGGTCACATTCCAGGGTCTAAAAATAATTACTTTTCAAAGAATGTTCACTTACAATAATTACATTACATTAAGTCAGTAAATTTTTGGCCCATAGTCAGTCACAACAAACCTTCTTCTTTAAACTATCTTTTGTCTTCTGCAGCTCTTCTTGCAATGCTTTGACCTTTGCTTGCAGACTTTTCACCATCAAATGCTCATTTGGCGATATTCCTAAAAGTGATAATAATAATAATAATAATTTTATTTCAAGAGGTATGCATTTATGTTTTATTTCTATTTATTTATTTATATATACATCACAACATGTGCCATCAACATAAAAGTATGAAAAAAATAAATAAAAAAACAGTAACACAAAAAAAAAACCAAAAAAATTAGCTTAACAAATATAAAGAAACAATTAAAATATATACAGTACCTATAAAATATATTCAGTACCTATAAAAATATATACAGTACCTATAAAATATATATAGTTCCTATAAAATATATATAGTACCTATAAAATATATATAGTACCTATAAAATACATTCAGTACCTATAAAATATATACAGCATCTATAAAATATATATAGTACCTATAAAATATATACATTGCCCATAAAATATATATAGTACCTATAAAATATATATAGTTCCTATAAAATACATTCAGTACCTATAAAATATATACAGTGCCTATAAAATATATACAGTACCTATAAAAAAGTCCAAAACATGCAAAGCAATAAGTATAAACAGGATAAAGTATAAAACTCCTGTATTATGTTAAACTCCTACACCAAATTCAAGAGCCAGTTCTCTTCATTGGCATAAAAATACAAAAAAAAATACATACTATATTTTTCTGTAATGCATTATATGTTTATTATTGTAAAAATATTATAATTTAAATATTTTTAAAATATATACATATACAAAGTATAAAAACTTGTAAATATATACTGTATAAATACCAAATAGGATTAAATGAATAATATAAAGGCGTGGTAATTTAATCTCTGGAACACCGAGCTTCTATTGTCTATTCATTCCGTTGTGTGACGAGAGTAAATCTGCATGCCGGCCCGCCGTGCACCAGCTGAATATATTTTAGTAATTACTTACTTGTTTTCTATACAATTATTGATGTAGGATAATCTATTGATACTTCATATTGCAGACAAACTTTGTATTATGCGACTTTTATATGAAAATAGACCACGGGCGTCATTTACATTAGAAAATTCATTGCCTAATCAATTCAAGCGATATGTTATTGAATTCTGTTCTGCATTAGTGCCGGGATTGTTACAATGATAAGATCCCTAAATGAGAAAGATACATAGAATAAGAGTTTTTTAACGTTAGAAGGTAAATGAATTTATGGAGGATATATGGTATCCTGTCTCCAGAGGACCATCGAGGGGGACTCCATTCAGGCAGCCATGTCATTGGGTATAGTATTGTTGGATATTACAAGATTTCGTAATTTAATCTATCTCTCTCTCCTATTACTATAGCTTTACAGAGGCAATAAAGAACTCCAGTCCATTTTTTTTTTAATTAATGTTTACCTTCTGATTTAAAAACCTGTATTTTTTAGATCTTTTTCATGGTTAAATTAATTCTTAAAGTTAGATTTTTTTAAACCCACCAAAACGGTCAGAATCTGAGCGGTAAGTGGCGGGGGGTGCGTGACATTACACAAACGTTACACGGTCACACCGAATGAATTCACACAGAAAGAATTTAGGCGCTAACAACTGCATGACAGAGTTCCCATGCTACTAACAAAACAGGGCATTTGATGAGATGGTTTTTTTATTTGCTTTTAATAAAACTTATACATTCAGAATCGGCATTTGTTGATCTATATGAATATTATATAGTTTTTAAGCCATAATATTTTTCAATGGGGTGGATTAAACAGTGTTATTCTGTTCAGATTTCTAGCCTGGACGTAAGAACAAATTAATGTATATATTTATATATATATAAGAAATATAAATATTCTCGGGTTACGAATGACCTGACAATATTTGGAAAACTCTAAAACCATCTACTACAACTACTACGATCATTATAAGCTAAGATATTGCTTGTGCAGTGGTGAAGGACTTCGGTAGCAGAGAAACTGAACTGACGACGCCTGGGTGGGAACCCGAAACACATTTATTCACTCAGCTACTAACTAATACATCAAAGAAAGAAATAAAGTCTTTAAGGAGTGTTAATAAGTAAATGAAAATGAAATATTCACCTGTTTGTTTAAGAGATGGCAAATCATCAGCTTTCCGATATTCACTTTTCAATCCAAATTCTGCTCTTTGTTTTCTGGTATCCGATGCATTCTTCCGACTAGAATCAAATCCAAAGCCCCCATCGGTAAACTCCTTATTTCTAATGGAGTCCCTTGTGTGCATCAAACTGATGACGCTCTTATTGTAACTCTTCTGATCTCTCAGAACCTTCATCATTCCGTCTACATCGTCCGGGTCAGAGTCGTCATCGAAGTTCTCCAGTTCCATGTTACTTAGACTTTTCATCACTTCGAGGGCTTCTCGAGCGCTGGACACTCGGTCATCGAAATCTCCTCGCTTGTTTCTGAGTTTTGAACGCTTTTCGAGCAGCTCTTTGATGTGTTTTTCGCTGGTTATTGATTCATCATCCGATGACCGCTGTCGGTGTGACGAAGCTGATGACGAACGTGAATTGTCAGAAAAGTGACAATACCTATTATTTGTTGGTAATTTTTGTTTAAGATTTTCATCATCTTGGTTGGGAGCATCCTGGTTCGATTCTCTTTTGGTCGTTAAGGGGGTTACTAAGTCTTGCATTGACTTTTCCTGATTTTTCTATGTAAAGTAAATGTAGCAATTTATTGCACTTTTATTTTATTTATAGTACATGATAATTCAATAGCAATGTAGCAAAT
Organism: Halesus radiatus; assembly: GCA_022606495.2. NCBI lineage: Eukaryota > Metazoa > Arthropoda > Insecta > Trichoptera > Limnephilidae > Halesus > Halesus radiatus. The sequence goes on from JAHDVE020008285.1 coordinate 28,127, forward strand.
GGAAAAGGGGTGGGGAATGGCGAGATAGAGGAAGAGGGGAACAAGTCCATTCTAGTTTGATAAGTTTATTAAAGCCATTAGAGCCATTCAAAATGGTGTCATTTTTTTGGTAAATATGTAGGTACTTACTCATTATTTTGACAACCATGTTTGAACCATAATAATGTTAAAATCCAAAGAAGTTATTATAAAATAAATTAACTAACTAACTAACCATCACGCCGTTTCACCGCAGGGGTGGGCAGAGAGGACAGACTGCCAAACAACTCGATCTTGGCATACACTTTTTGCTTCATTCACATTCATACATTGTCTCATACATTCTCTTCTGTTTTTTTTTAGATAGCCCGACTCAAGTACATGATTCAATTGATCGTGCCATGTCTTCCTCGGGTGTCCCCGGCTTCTTCTTCCATTCACATTTGGATCATATATTCTCCTTACACTCCTTTCTTCGTTCATTCACTCTACATGACCAAACCATTTAAGTGTCCCTTTCTTAATCTTACTCATTATGCTTACATCAGCCTCGCTTTCTTTGTGAATTTCAACATTTTTCACATGATCATACATAGTTTTACCACATACCTCAGAGATTTCTACAGCATTCAGTCTACTTTCATCTTTCCTCTGCCGGGTCCATGTCTCACTGCCATACATCAGGGTTGGTATCAGCACTCCATTGTGGATTGCTAGTTTTACTTCATATAAACTACAATTCATTGAATGAATTTATGTTTCCATAGTGTAATACAAAAATATATTTTATTTGCAATTTAAAAAAAAATCATTTATATCATAAAATAAACTTAATAAGAAATGTTAATTTTCTTTTATATTATATTTTGACAGCCTCCATGATCGAGGGGTAAGGCTCTCGACTACGAATTCGAAGGTCACAGGTTCAAATCCCGGTGAGCGCAAGTAAATTTTATTTAATTAATTTGTGCTGTTTGACAATTAATTCGTTTAAAAATATATATGTAGTATATTTTCGCACGTTCCAGAGTGGAAGATACTTTCAGTATCGCCCTGGTGAAAGACCACCATTCAGAATTGAAACGTTGTTTGAAATAATAATCTTTTAGCCGTGTTTGGTGACCAGATCTGAATAGCCAGTTATTTCCCCACCTTCCTCTTTCTTTTCCCCTTCTCCTTTGCCTCACCAATACCTTCAGCCTCACAACATTCCCCAAATGGGGATGCCATAGTCTCACTGGCTCCAGACGGTTGGGAGCAGTTGGGACTCTTGTGGGGTATTCATATAAAAATAAATAAATAAAATAAAATAAAAGATTCATTGGAAAATATTTTAATCCCCTTTTGAGATAAATGAAAAATCATATGGAAGTTGGCTGTAACACGGCCTGTTTAAATGGGATCAAGGCTAGAAAATATATGATAATATGAATGTACATACCACTATACTATCTGCTCTTTTAAGAAGCTCTTCGGCTTTCGACTCTAATTCTTGATTGATAATCCTAAACTCACTCTCTATTTCAGTAAAATCCTTGCTCAGCGCCATGATAATATTATTGCGACTCAAAAAAACTCTGTTACATTACTAATAAAACTTCTAAAACTCTTTACACTCCTAATAGAAACGTTAAAAATAATTATATTTGAACAAAACACGAAACGGAAACAAAAAATATTTCGAATGAAAGTTTGGGAAAATTGGTTTCCAAGGAAACAAGTAAGAACGAGCAGTTAGATACTAATTAAGTTAAAATGTCATTATTTAGCGCATGACTGAAACTTTAACTCCGTAACTACTGTCAAAACCCAATCTTTTATTGCAACTATTATAGTTCATTATAATTTTTTAGAATCTTACACGAAACAATAAAATTTAGCAGCAAATAAAAACAAATAAAATAATTGGCAACTGTCACAATTTATTTATTAAATATTATTTATGATACATTGTTATTAGGAATATATATATTACAATAGTTTCTTATATTCACAGTCCTCCTCACAAGGGATTTCTGTTCAGATGCGGACTGTAGGTTGTTGTATTGGTGTTACTGATACTTACGTTGTCTTAATTTTTTTTTATTTCCTCATCTTCATGATATGTTTTCAGGTTTTCACGGCCAGAGGTATTTTCTTGGTTAGTTTTCATTTTCATATTTACTTATCCATTTTTTGGTATTGGTTTTGAACTTTAGTATCTCCGTGGTATTTTTTATCATTTAGCGGGCATTATACAATTTTCCATAGAAATTATTGTTTTTCTGACCAAAAAATTCTTTTTATCGTAATTATTTATTCAAGAAATTGATACAGAGAAATAATTCATATGTATTGTAACAATTCATTTTTATTATAAAAATGATAAATTCTGTGTACTTTGATGTCTAAATTTGTTATCTAAAGATGTATCTCCATAAAAAGCTATGCCTTGTAGTATAAGTATGTTAGTCAGTAAGGTACTCATTTTTTTTCTTTTAAAATTGAGTAGAACATTTTTTTAATAGAATTTTATAAAACTGAAAATAATAAATTTTAAAAAAAGTCCTCTGAACCGAGTTCCTATATGTATTTTAAGATAATATTTCATTTTATATTATTTTTATCCAAATACACATTTAAGTAAATATATGTAGAAAGAAAGCAGAAGGAAAGGGGACGGGGAAGATATAATGGGGAGTATTATAATAGTCGTAGGTTCGTTCAAAGTCGTTTGAGAAAAATCATTGTAACGTATTTTCTTTCCACGTATGACGTATAACCATAAAACAAAATAAAAATATTGCATAATATATACGAATATCAAATGTATTGTCTCAAGGCCGAGAGAATAGCTCAGTAGTTAAAGCGGTCGGCGTTTATCTTGTCCTTGCTGACGTCGTCTATCTTGGATTTATTAGTTTGTAATAAAAACATCAGACTTTTTAATATTTTGCACATATAATATTATTTACAATACTTTATGCAATCACGCGAACAAGAGTGCAATAATACAGCTTGCATTTGAAAATTAAATTTAACTTTTTTTTTTAGTCAAGCGATAGCATAATCATGAAACCCATTACTAAATTATTATTTTTCTCAAGTAAACCTATCTTCGTTGCATCTTTCGGGAATAATTTACAAGTAATTCAGTAATCGTCTCCGGGAATGAGACATAAAAAATGTGCTTTTATTTCCAAAGAACAGTCGAATAAGAAACTGCTGTCGGAAACGAAGGTGTCGATTATGAATACACATCGCTAGTTTGGATTAATTTTCTTGTCTATGAATCCACATTAAACTTTATCTTATGTTATGGAATGTTTTATTTATCGATTTTGAGGAATTTTACCAAATCACTAATATTCATTTCCCAATATTGTTGTGGAAACTTTCCACAAGCTCCATTGGTAAATAACATGAAATTGACTTTTTTTCTTCTTTTTCCATACAATGTCTCACAACTCGGAGCCACTCATTGACGAAGGATTGTAGTAAATATATAGATGGAGTGGACAATAGATTTATGGCATATTGAGGAATGTTATAAAGGGAAAAAGGAGGAGACTTGGGGGATTTTCTGATTTAGTTACTAAACATGGAACTATCGCAACACACCGATATTTTTTAATTAAAAACAAACAAAAACAAAAACGAGCAACATTCGTTTTTCACAAGTTTTTATTGGAACTTTTAATACACACATTTTAACGGCGTGGTGATAATTTCCAAGTCATGGCTAATCTCTAAACCGGCCAACCAACTTCCTACAAATTCTCAAAATTCATAAACTAACCGCTGTTTGATAAATTCAGCTATTTGCTAACACCAAAGGCTCATATAATTGCTCTGAGGCCGGCAAATTTCATTTACAGTTATCGTTTATTCTAGTCGTGCCAGTAGAAATGTTCTTATTTGGCAAGAAAATGCAGATTTATAAACATTCTTCTTTCATAGTCAGCTGCTTTCCATGCGATCGCTACACCACTACACACAATATTGACTAGAAACAAGTAATACCTTGAGCATAATAGTACGTAAAATATGTACGT
>JAHDVE020008286.1:0-33820 GCA_022606495.2 Halesus radiatus
ATCAAATACTTTGATTCGCTGGAAGTTATAAAAATCGTATATTTGTCATTAGTGCGCAGCATATTAGAATACAATTCAATAGTGTGGTTCCCATACTATATCATTCATATAAAAAATATTGAACGCGTGCAGCGCAAATTTTTACGTTTTATTAACTACACATACCAATTAGGGTGGTCCAAAATTTTTTTTTAATTATTTTTCATCTGACCGCTCCGTGAATTTGTTACATGTATTCATAGTAATAACATAGTAAAATTTCAGCGAGATGGCTCAAGTAAAAGGGGGTGCTCAATCGAGTGTTGTTTTTGAAATTTTTGTGTAAAATGCTTAATTTGTACTTTTTAATATATTATAATAAAACTAATATATAAAACTTTTTTCCACTTAATTTTATTTGACTGTAACCAGGTTCAGCCTGTCAAGACCATCTTCAGGCTTATATACACAAATATGGAGGAGGGTAAGAGGGTGGTCTACAAGGATTTTATTCGAATATGTGGGTTTTCTTACAATTGTTACTAAGTGGTTTTTGGCTGTCTAATTTCTAATTATTTTGGTTTTTTCCAGTAGGCATAATTACCTCGGGCTTGTAGCTTTACTTCAATATTGTTTGGGAAAAACCTTACAAGTATCATGCATTATTAATGACCTAATTTTTAGTGTTGTCTAATTGTTATTATATTTATGGTGATATAATTATTCCAGGTCATTAATAATGCATAATACTTTTAAGGTTTTTCCCAAACATTATTGAAGTAAGGCCACAAGTCCGAGGTAATTAAGCCTACTGGAAAAAACCAAAATAATTAGAAATGAGAAATTAGACAGCCAAAAACCACTTAGTAACAATTGTAAGAAAACCCATATATTCGAATAAAATCCTTGTAGACCACCCCTCTCCTCCTACCCTATATTTGTGTATATAAACCGTGAGTTATGAATAATTATTATCAGTATGAATATGGCAGTGTGCTAAACTATTAAGTAAATATTAAAATAAAGTACTGAAGAGTTTTATAGACAAATTTAAACACTTATTTCGTAGACTGTGAAGTGAATCAGTGTGATAAAATGTGTTCATCTATTCGAAAAAAAGACAAAGTTTTTCTACTTGGGGTTCGAGATATTGAGCCATTGATGAGGTTTAATCAACTTCCTACTCTTCGGCAAGTTTTACTCCGTTTTCACCACATATTAAATGAATAAAAAAATGTGAAAGACTCCGCGCATATACTTATTCCAGAACTTATAAAAGTATGGAGTTAATCTAGTATTCCGACCGGACAACAAAATCATTGCATTGAAAAACTGATTAAGTTTCATAAGAACTGGTTGCTATTGAAGAAAAATCGAGGAAGAAATTCTAAAGCACAAAGAAAAAGAGAGTATTTGTTTACAAAAGAACTAGACAAAAATTTTGATATTGCCCATGGAAGCGCTTTGAATTTGATCAAAATTGCGGAAGACAGAGCGTTTCTCATCGATCAAAGAGGAGAACGTAAGATGATAATGACCTCAATCGACAAGAAACTAGAAATAGTCAAAGAACGCTCTCTAAAACGGAAACAAAGATCTGAAGAATTGAGAGAAATGGCTGCTAAAAGTAATGCTTCATCTTCGGTGGTGTCGAGTCAAGAGATAGAACTTGAGTGCAGCTCCAGTAGCACTTCTAGTAACGCTGGCAAATTAGGAGATAAGTTCAAAGATGAGTTTGTAGTGGCTGTACCAAAAAATATTAAGAGTGCTTCTAGTTCCTGTGGCGTTGATCCGTCTACTAGTGGTATATTTACACAACATGTTACCAGTGCGCTTGATCTTAACAAGATCACCGATCGAGAAGCAATGCGACTGATTATTCCATTGTCTGCTGCCCTCGGTTGCAATCCTGCTTCACTCCCAATCTCTCGCAGCAGTATTCGACGTGCAAGAAAAAAAGCGAGAGCCGAATACAACTCCAATATAAAAGAAAAATTTGATATCGACTATCCATTAGTAATTCATTGGGACGGCAAACTGATGACCGATATAACTGGCAATAAGAAAGTAGAGCACCTTCCGATTCTTGTCTCTGGTAATGGTTGTGAAAAACTATTAGGAGTACCTAAACTTACTGCAGGAACGGGGGAACAAATATCTGATGCTGTTTTTGACACAATGCAACAGTGGAATGTCACAAATAAAGTCCGGGCTATGAGTTTTGACACTACTGCTTCTAACACCGGTGCCAAAAAAGGGAGCTTGCACTCTTTTAGAAGGAAAGACAGGATGTGATCTTTTGTGGCTTGCTTGTCGTCATCACATATTTGAAATAATGCTTTCAAAAATATTTACTCTTTGTTTTGGGCCATCAAGCTCTCCTCAAATCCCATTTTTCAAAATATTCAGCGATATTTGGGAAACATTACCGAAGGAGGACTATGATTGTCTTGACCTCGATAAGAACGCAGAACAGTTCGCTGAAAATACTCTTGAGAGTCTTACAACCGCTCTATCTAGAGATAATCAAGTTCGTGATGATTACGAAGAGCTAATAAAGCTCACCATGATTGTTTTGAACAAACCTCCTACGAAGATACATTGGCGCGCTCCAGGTCCGATTCATCATTCTCGTTGGATGGCGAAATTGCTGTATGCTTTGAAGATTTTTCTCTTTAGAAATAATTTACAAGCATTTAAACGAACCAAGAGAGAAGAAAAACAAATTGTTCGATTTGTTAGTTTTGGTGTGCTCATCTACACCAAAGTTTGGATCGAAGCGCCTTTGGCAGCAGATGCGCCAGTAAATGACTTACTGCTTTGGAAGAGCTTAAAATTGTACGAATCCATTGATTCCGAAATCAGTATAGCAGCTAGGGATGTCTTAGAGCGTCACTTATGGTATTTGTCAGATGAACTACTTGCATTTGCCTTGTTTTCTGACAAGCTGTCTGATGCTGAGAAACAGGCTATTGTTCAAAAAATAAATTCTGATGTCGGTAATCGTTTAGTACGAGGTGACTCTGCTAAGCTTTCCTCAGAGGTTACATTAGATGCTTTTGCAACACAAAGAACGTTGAAAACACTCTTAGTTCTTGAAATCAAGGACTCTTTCTTGCAATTACCTCCTGAGACTTGGAATGACAATGTTGATTACCTTCAAGGCAAAAGCTGCGTCACAAATTTGCGTGTTGTTAATGATACAGCGGAGAGAGGAGTTAAACTGTGTGAAGATTACAACACGTTACTCACTAAGACTGAGGAAGAAAAGCAATTTTTACTTCACATCGTTGAACAAAACAGAAAAATCGTTTCCACTGAAACATCCAAAAAGGAGTTAACAAACATGGTTTTGAAAGATTGCGACTAATATTATGTTAAGTATTACTTTGTTACAAATTTTTTTTCATATTTAAATAATTTGTATACTTATTTGATTAAAATACTTGTAATATTAATAAACCTTAAATTACGTGTTTTATTTAAAATCCTGAAATTTTGTCAAAAACTTATAATTCGATGAGCCCCCCCTTGTATATAAGATAAGGGGCTGAAATTTTTAACACATCATAGGAATGGTAGGTGTAACAAATCAAGGGTACGGCTACACCTATATTTGATTATTTTTTTTTACTATATAGGCCTGGACCACCTTAATACCAATACAACACATAAACTATACATTCTTGCTAAATACACTCAAAATACATACCTTAGAAAACAGAAGAAAAATAACAGACTTAACTTTTTTATTTAAAATTATTTATTGTGTATTAGACTGTTGTGAACTCCTGCAACTAATCAATTTCAAAGTACCTCATCGACAAACTTGGCAAAATATGTTATTCTGTAACAATAATTCTGGGACAAACTACCAAATGCATGCACCCATTTCTCGTCTACATGGAAATAAATTCACCTCTGCTATAGATATATTTAACATAAGTTTACACATGTTTAAAAGATACCTGAACGATATTTTTATGTTGCAACAATTATAAGATCATCGTATAAGAGCTATTGTTTAATTATTATTTTTTTTATATATATTATCTTTGTACTCATCTACAATCCAAAAACTTGTTCCTCTTTTTTTCTTTCTATGTATCATGTACTATATTATGTATTATGCAATTTCATACATTTTTACATCATCCGAAATATAAAAATACAATGATTTTTTTTTCACAATGTCATGCACTCATATTATAAGAGTATTATATTATGCACATGATCTACATGATACATATATCATGTAGATCAGGCTATTACTATTTTTATTAAAAAATGTAGTATCTATAAATTAAAAACCTTTCCCTTTGTAACTTCTCTGTGGCATGCACGTATACATTATTATACCTTCATATATATTATAAATATGTTACACTTATATACCAACTATGTAAAAGCCCTTTGGGGCGTTAATGAATAAATAAATAAAGAAGTAAAAATGTGAGCATATATAAAATGATATTAAAATTAAAATTAAAATTAAAATTAAAATTATAATTAAAAAATTAAAATTAAAATTAAAATTAAATTAAAATGATTAAAATTAAAATGATTGCAAGAAAATTGAAATTAATTTAAGGGATCGTCTTGGTAGCCACATAATCTGCATCCATCGTTCATTGAGTGGAGAATTGAGCCACTTGAATGCAGCCACAACAATGGCGTTGGCTGACTTTTGTGAAGCTGACTAGTCGATGGCGAATTAGAGGCACCGAAGAACATTGGAAGTTGTAGAAGTTGCCTGTATGCATTGTAGTAGCACACCCTCAGCTTGTCCTATTACGCTGCTGAGTATTGAGTCCCCAGTTCACACGTGTATAGGGCAATGCAGTATGTCTTAAGAAGCAGTTTCCTGACATGGTCGCTACAGTGGTAGAACCGCCTTGAGAGCATTCATCGCCTATATCGATGGCTCTTCTTTGTCGTTTCACATATTCCATATGGTTCATGTCTTCTGTAAGGATATGTCCAGGTATCTAACCTGTGAGGCCACAAGCAGTATATTTCCTTCTAGCCAGATTGGTGGGACATTTAGTGGCTCCTTGTTGTGTTTGAATACAACGATAACTGACTTTTTGGAATTGTACAGGAAGTTATGTGAGTTTGCGTACTCTGCATATTCCCACAAGTCGTCACATCGCATTAATCAAGGGTGCGAGCAGCATCCTGAAGGAAAGCCCTATAAGAATGCAGAAATGAGAGGTGGAATGAATTTATAACTACTCTCGATAATTACAGAAATGCTTTCTAAACCATTAAGAACACCCAATACCGGAATTTCGCACCTCCAGGGACCAAATGGAATAGCATACTCGACTGCAGACAAAGCAGAAACCTTTGAAGACAGTCTAGAAGAACAATTATTTCCATGGAATCCGACGACATTCCTATTAAATTCACAACTCCCGAAGAAATTCGTAAAATCGTTTGCTCTTTAAAAAAAAAAAAGCTCCTGGCCCAGACAGCATTTCAAATATTTTTTTAAACACCTCTTGAAAAGGGGTATCTGTACACTCACTGTCATTTGTAACGCCTCTCTGCGCTTCCGCAGCTTCCCCACGCTTTTCAAACAAGCAGATGTTATACGCATTCCCAAACCAGGGAAAGATCCCATTCTATCCCAATATCCCAATTCTCCCGTGCACCAGCAAAGTCCTGGAAAAGGGAAACGATAGGTTGTGTCTCCCTCCACTCCAGCCCTCTCCGCAGATCGGGATCAGCTGCCCCTACAGTTTGCCTGTGTGCCACACGTTTGACACAATCACTATTATAATTTAATACTTAATTAATACAATATTTCATTATGTTTGTTCATTTTAGGGGTGTTAAGCCGTTTTGTGCTGTGTATATACGAGAATGCATCTGCCGTTGCGTGGAGCATAGCAAAGATGTCCTTTTACCCTTTTCCCCACCTTCCTCTCCCCCTCCTCCTTCCCTCCCCAATACCTTCAGCCTCACAACATTCCCCAATTGGGAATGCCATAGTCTCACTGGCTCCAGACGGTTGGGAGCAGTTTGGGACTCTTGTGCGGTATTCATATAAAAAAAAAAAAAATGTCGGAAATCTTAGCTAAAAAATGGAGGAGGTATCAGAGCACGCATATCACCCTCAAAACAACATCAACTTTTCGCCTTTGTGTTAGTTGATCTCTTTTAAAAAAAGGAGAAGTCCTTTTGTCCTTTAGTCCAGGTTAAAAATACCTTCCAGCTCATCGAAAAACAGCTGAACACTCGTAAATGCGTCCATGAGAAGTAAAGTGACATAACTGATAAAATGGTCAAACTCTTTTGTTCAAAGTTTTAACTCTGAGCAATCATCCTGATTTTATAATGATAAATTAATAAACATTGTAATTTCGGTTGTGATTTCAGTACGTAACACGTAACATTTTAATTTTAATATATTTTAAGTAACTTCAAAGAAATTTTACAAAATAAGACAAAAAGTTTCGAAAAATTACTTTTTAATAGTTCGACTACCTTTATTTTAAGATCTTGTTATTATATCTTTAAAAAATAAATATTTCATACTAATTTAATACAAACTATTTCTACTTATGTGGCCTCCATGGTCGAGGGGTAAGGTTCTCGACTACGAATCCGAAGGTTGCGGGATCAAATCCCGGCAGGCGCAAGTAAATTTTGTTTAATTAATTTGTGCTGTTTCACAATTAATTAATTTAAAAATAATATGTAGTATATTTGAGCACGTTCCAGAGTGCAAGATACTTTCAGTATCGCCCTGGTGAAAGACCATCATTCAGAATTGAAACGTTACTTGAAATGGCTTTTGGCCGTGTTTGGTGACCAGATCTGAATTCCCCAATACATTCAGCGTCACAACATTCCCCAATTGGGGATGCCATGGTCCCACTGGCTCCAGACGGTTGGGAGCGATTGGGACTCTTGTGGGGTATTCATCTAAATATATATCCATAAAAAAACCATAAATAACAGTAGTTAACCTATATTTAGTACAAATAATAAATTTATTCCGCAATTTTTAAAATAGTTGCTTGTGTAATGGTCAGCATATTTTATCGGGGTTCGATCTCAGCGTTGCAAAATTATTATTTTTTTTAATTAACATTAAAAGCATCAGTTTCATAAACCCTACTATTATAATATGTATGACTATATTAAAATCTAATTGTCATTTTCATAATATATAGCTACAACCATTCTTGTAAATTGCCATCTCAACAGAGGCGTTTCAACATCTAGTTAGATGGGCAATACGTCAGCATCAAAAACAAAGTTTTTTTAAATACACCCGTATTTTTTCACGGGTCTGCACTAGTATTTTTAATAAACGTGGATGTTTTGTAAAAAAAGTATTTTTAGATAGGACTGATTTCAGAAAAGTAATATAAGTAACAACATAAAAAATATCGATGAATATTTTAGTTGGTTCACTTCACCTCTCATGGGCTTCTATGTAATAGGTATATGCAATATATTTTAGAATACCTGCCTCCATGAATCTGAAACTACACGATTTGGGCAGATCTCAACGATATCGCGTGAAATATTCTAGAAATATACCAGGAGAACAAACGAACAAAGAGAGTCGGAGTACGTATTAACTCCTGGAGGAGAAATGCGAGATGAATCGATCCACAGGTGGTCGCGAGAGAAAGCAGCTTCAACGAAATCCTCTGTGCTTACGCGGCCCTTTCACTGCCAACAATATATGAGAAATTTAAGGATAAAGACCATAACCGCCGCGAGAGGTACCGCGGCCTGAGTGCAAAAACAAAACATCCCCTATCGTTGTTAATGTTTAGAAAATATGATATATATACCGTTACACAACTAACTAACTAACCATCATACTGTTACATGCACTGTGAATAAGTAATTAACTTTAAAATAAACCGGATAGTCAGTCCAGCGGTTTGAAGCATCCGAATCACAACCAGGCATCGCGGGTCAATATTCATAACCTGGGAATGCTTGCCTTTTTTTAAAGGGGGAGTGGAATAATTTATTAATTAGAAATAATGATAATATTATTACGCAATGCGATAAACATGATGTTTTTTTAGAGAAAAATATGAGTTAAATATTTTTTAAATTTTCATTGGTTTAGCTTTTATCAAAATCAAGTTTAAATAAATACAATATTTTTCTGACCGCCCTGAGTGTTTTAAAAAATTTAATATCTTCAAAAAATCCTTTGAACATTTTTCTTCAACATGACAGAATAAAAATTAAAAAAAAAAAACCAAAGAACAATTATTGGGTGCAGTGTAAGATTTTTGTAAAAAAATGTTTTTTTTTAACCTCTAAGGATAAATACATTATTTAAAAAAATATTTTTTAGTATTCTGTATATTCCCGATAAGGAAAGCTTCGCTTTCGAAACATGTTGATATGTATATATTAATAAAGTGGTGATAACAAAGTAATTTTTAATTAATTTATTAATAATGACGCGAGTTCCGTCCTGACCGCGAAGGTGAACAGTTGTGTGTGTACTTGTTTCGAGCCAGCGCGGTGTTTGTGACTTCCTGTCTTCGCACAGATAAGAATTATTGTTACATTCTATTTTTGTTTAATATTTGTTTGACTATTTGATTTACGATTGTCGAGTGTACAGTCAATCTAATTGACTTTATATTATTTAATTTTTATTTTTAATTATTTTTTTTTTCCGTTTTATTAAATATGGAGGAGGATGAGAACCGACCACCGGACCCTCAGTCCATATTTAATATCTCCGACGACTACGATACTGACGATACTCAGACTTCAATTACTCTTCCTTCCCGAAAACGACGACCTTCGCTTTGTCTTAATGTACCTCCCAAAATTAAATCTCTTTCTAAATCAAAAGAAGACCCAATCTCTCATGAAACCCATAATAAAGCTATTCCTCTAGTCGAAAAATCTATTGAATTAACATATTCTCTTAACGCATCAGCCCCTTTCATTGTCAATGTCCAAAGGACTGAACAGGGAAAAATAATTCATCCCCTGGATTTCGGTAAATTTATTTTTAGCTCAAAACATAATAACCTTGGTATTATAAATGGATCAATCAAACCGGAAGGCCGATACAAACTATCCATAGAGTTTAAATCGGCCTCATTAGCTAATGATTTCGTTAAAAAAATAGGTTCGCTATCAAATAATAAATTCAAATCTTTCATTCCTTCTTTCAATTTAACCAGAATGGGCCGAGTAAGAGGTATTCCGAGCGACCTCTCAGAAACGGAAATAGTTGATGCTCTTAATGATTCCCAAGGAACTCCTAAAGTTTTAAAAGTACGTCGTTTGAATTTCAAGGATACATCTACTGGAACCACTATATGGAAACCTTCTCAATCCGTTGTTATTACTTTCGAAGGTCAAACTTTACCATCCCGAGTATTTATTTATTATAACGCTCTTCCCGTTGAAGTATACAGATTCCCGACAATCCAATGTTTCAACTGTTGCCGATTTGGTCACTCAAAACCAATTTGTCGTTCCTCTCCTCGCTGCTTCCATTGCGGTGAGGATCACTCTTTTGAACAATGCCAAAATACAACAAAAAACCCAATTTGCATTAATTGTAAGGGCAACCATACCGCTGTTAGTGTGGCCTGTCCAGAGTTATCTAGACAGAGAAATATCAAGCAATCAATGGCTTCAGAAAACATTTCCTATTTTCAGGCGTCTCAATTATTCCCTCCTTCAAAAAAATCTTTTGCAGAGATAACGTCCAACCCTTCTCCTTTTCATTTTTCTTCCCCTAAATCTCCTCTATCATCTTCCCACAGGGAAACGATTTTTAAGCCAATAAAATCCAAACCTAAATTTATTCCTTCTTTTGATAAAAAACAACATGATGATCTTTTACTTAACCCGAATGGGAATAATAAATCTCAGGTTCCCAATGGGAATGCCTTAAAAAATTGTCCCTCTAACGATATTTTCCCTAAAGTCATGATTGAAAATTCCTCTTTTATTCAAACTTTAATTACCCTCTTAATTACTATTCTTTCAAATAACAATAATGTACCGTCCAACGCTGCCGATTATATTAAATCTCTACTCTCTTGTCTTCCCAATGTATCCGAAACTGAACAAAATTCTTCAGTGGAATAGTAGAAGTCTATTCTCCAACAAAATTGAACTTGTACAGTTACTTGATGAACATGACATTTCAGTTGCTGCCATCTCCGAAACGTGGTTAAAACCCTCGTATCAATTTAAGATCCCTGGTTATCATTGTCTTAGACATGATAGACCGGATGGCAAAGGTGGCACTGCTCTTATTATCCATAACTCTATCCCTTTTAAAGAAATAATTTTCCACACTCTCTCCAACAATTTTCAAATAGTAGCAGCTGTTGTATATGATATTACAATATTATCAATATATATCCCTCCCTCTATAACTTTTGTTGAAAACGAGTGGACATCATTTATGTCTCAGATTCGTCACCCGTATATGTTACTTGGTGACTTTAACGCCCATTCTCCCTCTTGGGGTAGTGAATTAACAAACCGTTCTGGCCGTAATCTATTAGATTTCATGGATACCTATAATCTATGTATTTTAAACGACGGGTCCCCAACTCGTTTCACTGCCCCGCAACATAGGAAAAGTGCGGTGGATTTATCTCTTTGCTCATCTTCGGTGATACCCAAATGTTCTTGGAACATTCTTAAAGATCCTCTTTCCAGTGACCATTTCCCTATAATAATTACCTTCCACCATCTAACGACCTCTCATTCCTTTTCGGTAAACAATAACTTTAAATTTAAAACGAAAGACGCGAATTGGAGAAATTTTTCTTTAGAATTAGACTCCATTGTTCAATCAGCTAAGTCCTCCCTTGCTAACATCAGTTTACAGTGTGAATTGTTTCCTAACATAGTAATAAAAGCTGCAGAAAAAACACTACAAAAACGCAATGTTAACATTAAAATAAAACATTCGACTCCATGGTGGGATGAAGAATGCACTGCTGTCGTTAACTTCAGAAAAGAAGCAATTTCCATTTTCCGTAAATGTATGTCCCTCGAAAATTTCCTTTCTGTTAAACGCTCACAGGCAGAAGCCAAACGTATTTTGAAAAATAAAAAGCGGTCTGGATGGCGAAAGTTCTGTGAAAACTTGTCTCCTGAATCTTCCCAGTCATCTGTATGGTCGAATTTAAAAAAATTCGGTTCTTCATATGCTCCGCAGCGTTCCAAACACATTCCAGAAGAAATTATTAAAGATTTCGCTTATAAGATAGCTCCTCCATCAGTTGCCAGATGTGACGAAATGCCTTCTTTTATTTCTTATCCATCCCACTCTAGCTGGCTCGACTCTCCTTTCTCTATAAGTGAATTAAAACAAGTAATCACTTCCCTTACAGACTCTTCTCCTGGCCCCGATGGAATAATATATAGCTGCATTAAAGCATTCTCAGACATGTCGATTGAATATTTCTTATCTCTAGTTAATTACATGTTCGAAACAGGATTTATTCCGGAAGTCTGGAAAGTTCAAAAAATCTTTCCGATTTTAAAACCAGGGAAAAATCCATCCGAAATCTCATCTTATCGTCCTATTGCTCTTTCGTCATGTTTAACGAAAGTAGCAGAACATTTGATAAAGAACAGATTGGAATGGTTTGTCGAGAATCAAGGAATTATCTCTCCAAATCAATATGGGTTCCGGAAAAAAAAATCAACCATGGACAATTTAAGTGTGTTGACAACAGACATCCGTATTTCTCAGTCCCTTAATTCTTACACTCTGGCCACATTCCTTGATCTTTCGTCAGCTTACGACGATGTATTAATTAATGTATTGAAAGAAAAATTAATAAAAAATAAAATTCCCTTAAAATTAGTTCAATTTATTATTAATTTGCTAACTGACAGATCCATTATTATTCATTTTTCCTCAAAAACAATAAATCGCAAAATATGGAAAGGGTTACCTCAGGGGTCCGTAATCAGTCCATTATTATTTAATATTTATATAAGTGATTTAGACATTGTAATCCCTTCTTCTATCAAACGACTTTATTTTGCTGATGATTTCCTCATATATTTAACTCACAAAAATCTAACCCACGCTGTTAAGGAATTAAATTTGGCTTTACATAATATTAAAGAGTGGTTGTTGACAAATGGAATGAATTTAGCTACCTCTAAAACAAAGGTAGTGGCTTTTACGCGCAAAAGAAAAATACCCCTTTTTCGGTCTGTTTTGATAATGTCCCTCTCCAAATCGTTAAGCAAATTAAATTTCTTGGGATACTTTTAGATCACAAACTTTCCTGGCTCCCACATATTCAGAATATTTCGGCTAAGTGTGAAAAAGGGCTTAATATGATGCGTGCTGTTTCCAGAGTGTGGTGGGGATCTCATCCTACTACTCTTAAATTAATGTATAGTTCCCTAGTGCGAAGCCATTTGGATTATGGTACATTTTTTTTCGATCCTCTCCCTAAATATTTGGATAAAAAACTTGAAAGAATTCAATCCAAAGCGCTCAGAATGATTATTGGAGCGATGAAATCTTCTCCAATTAATTCTCTCCAGGTAGAATGTGTTGATCCCCCCTTATTTTTGAGAAGACAATTTCTGGCTGATAAATATATTTTGAAATCTTTTTCTATATCGCGTCATTCTTTAGAACAAAGCCTTGATCATTTGTTCAATAATTTAAACAACGGCAAAAGATTGACAGATAATAATCGATTTCCTCTCCTTCTAAAAAGTTTTCTTTCATACAAATCACTGTCTTCTTCCCTCCAAAATCTACAAAAAGATCCTATCCTCCCCATCTTCACTATCCCATATGATTCTATCAATTTTTTCCCCTCCGTAATAACTTCTGACTTTCGGACTAACATTTTAACTTCATCTAATCAAAACGTTGAGGAAAATTTTAAAAACATTATATCTTCCAAGTTCCCTGGTTTTTCACTTATTTATACAGATGGTTCTAAGTCTGATAACAAAGATTGTGGAGCTGCGGTTCATATTCCTGAATTCAATTTAGATCTGTCTTATAAATTACCTAAAGAAATTTCTATTTTTACTGCAGAATGCTTCGCAATTGAACAAGCTTTAATTCAAATCCAGCGTCTCAATATCCGTCGAGCCTTACTGTGCACTGACTCTAAGCGCAGTATTGAAAATTTCCTCAAATATCAACCATTATCCAGAAGACTATATTATTTGTAATATAAAAAACACCTTCAAATCATTAAATGATTCAAATTTCGAGACAATATTGGTTTGGGTCCCTGGGCATTTAGGAATTGAGGGTAACGAGAAAGCCGATTCTCTCGCTAAACTTCGAACAATTTCCGGCTCTTATCCCCTAGATTTTAGAATTCCTATCTCTGACGTCATCCCTACTCTTAAATCCAACATGATTCACTCCTGGGAAGAAAATTGGGCTAATTCGAAAACCTGAACTGGTGCTTTTTACGCTGGAATACAAAACCACATCCCATGTAAACCTTGGTTCCACGGCAAGAAAAAATCCAAAAGATTTATTTCCTGTATCTCAAGAATGAGAATTGGTCACTGTTCTATAGCATCACATTTGTTTAAAATCCATGTCCTAGATAGTCCCCTCTGCCAGTGCGGCGTGGAAAATGAGACCCTTGACCATGTATTCTTTAATTGTAAAAATCGTTCGTCCTTCAAAGGCATTTATCGTTTACTTCTTAAAATCACTCACCAATCTCCCCTTAATATCCCATATTTACTGTCTCTCAATAATTCTCGCATTTTCTCAGTTCTATATAAGTTCATAGACTTGAATGACTTCAATATTTGAGATCTCCTATTCTCTTATAGATTTTACATAAAAATACAAACATTTTCTTAATTTTAATGGCACATAGCACTCTCCTTAGGGTGAATTGCCTTATACAAAAAAAAAAAAAAATAATGACGCCACAAAGTGAATACCAATCTTTCGAAAAATTATAAATTAAATTAAATTAGAAATAAGGTTTTTTTCTGAATGGCATATCATTGTACAATGTTTCATTAAGAATAATTTGGATATCTTTATAAATAAATTATACGTACGAGGTGTGTTCAAAAGAAAAGGTGAATTTTGAATTTTCCCGTCTGTGTACATTCGATTATAGTTTTTTTGTTATGTTGGTACACATATGTTTATCATATGTTAGCATTATCAGTCATTTTGGATCAGTGGTTTGTTTTTGACAACTGGAAAGGTTAGTCACGTTTTTGTGTGTTCTTCGATTTTTTATTTTAGGTTCGATTTCTGAGGCATCATCAATCCGATTGAAGTGAAATTTTAGATTTGGTTATTTTCTATGTCCTCATCAGCTTTTCTTCAAAAAATCTAAAAAATCGATGTTTTTCGATTTTTTACAAAACAAAATTTTCAGTAAAAAATCGAAGAAAAATCAAAACGTTACTAACCTTTCCTTTCCGCGAAAATTCAAAATTCACCTTTTCTTTAGAACACACCTTGTATAGTCCTTATACTGGTTAAAATAATTTCATAATCATAGTGGTTTATTTTCCTGTACCCTTTCCATAACCTTGATGGGAAAGCCAGCTAGTGCCTTCAAACTTTATTCAGAGCCGGATTTATCATTATTGAGACTGATTTCTAATAAATTTGGTAACATTTAATATTATTTTACCTTCCGCTGGTCGTTTAAAATACTATTCAAATTATTTATAATGCGTTTAAAAAAAACTGTAAAATTTATAAGTGTGCCTATATCGGGTCGGTATGCCAACCAACAATGCCCCTGTGTAGCAAAAATATAGGTATTGTTGCGCGATATCTCGCAGCATGAACTCGCACACGGGTCTGCAGATGTCATTATAATCTGTAGCCAGTAAACTATCGTTATTCAGACTCTTAACATGACTCGACTCAAGTATTTGATTCATTTGATCGTGCCATATATTCCTCGGGCATCCCCGACTTTTCACACCATATACATACATATTCCGCGTCACATATTCTCCCCACATTCCTTTCTTCGTCCATCCGCTTTACGTGCCCAAATCATTTAAGCGCTCCTTCCTTAATCTTAAGCATCAGCCTTGCATTCTTTCAGGGTCTTCATATTTTTAATACGGTTATACAAAGTTTTACACACATACGCCTCAGAGATCTCATTCCTACAGCCAGTAGACTTTCATCTTTCCTCTATTAGTTCTGTGCATCACTGCTATACATCAATCAGGTATCAGAACTCTATTGTAGACTGCTAGCTTCTTTGGAATTTTTTTTAGTACCAATTACGTTCGGAGTTTGCTGCATTTACACTTCTTTCAATATCCCTATCATCAGCCTTTACATCTCTTGTATGCATCCTGTAGGTAGATCTTTGGCGAAAATAAATTAGAAATTGAATCATGGAAATCGATAGAAAAATATATTTATGTTAGTGTAGTAGCAGTATTTAGTATTTTTTTATGTAATTTATATCTTAAATTTTCGATTAAATCATATATTGCGCAATATTTTACGTTGATTGAGTCGTTATTATGGAGGGCCGTTAAACGAAAGCGCTTGTTAGGTTCGGTACGACCCTGATTCTTCACAGCAGTTGGGTAATACGCAAATCAAAGTAAGACTATATTGTATTACAGCAGCTGTTCTCAACCATTTCTTTCCTTGAAAAAAAATCGTAACGTACGCTCTTAAAACATTGAGTTTTAAAAGGGAAATTCACTACTCAGATGAAAGACATTGTCTAGTGAGGCGAGTAATGTACTTAGAAGGAAAAAATAATACAGCTAGAAAATTATTACGCTGTTTCGGGGGACTTCGCCTTGTACCTATATTATGTCATTAGATGACTTATAATTCAATTTAATCTTAAACCTGGTCGAAAGACGTGAGGCAACGCTGGCAATCGCTGGTGACTCAAATTCGTTGTTAACTACAGAAACTATACGAAGAATGTTCAAAATCGCCCTGTTTAACGGCTGTTTGAAATAGAACCTCTGAATAACCAAGCGCTGTCGTATGAGTGAACTTTTTTCGACACGAAATTATCAGGCGCTCACGCGAGAGTGCTTGGTTATTCAGAGGAATGTAGCGGAGATTTGAGGCATTTATTCTGAATGTAGGTATTTATAGGTACCTTCCTTCGCCGTGCAAAACAAAACTTGCGTTGACATAGGGGTGACTGAGTTACCTCATACGTTTCATCATTATAATGCCATTTTTGTACATTTATCCCTAAATTTGATTGTAAATACTTCTTATGGTGTACACATTGTGTTATCTTGAAAAAAATACCGTAATATAGTTCATTTTATTAAAAAGAACTTCAATATTCATCAACGAACGTGACCTTCGGCGGCGGCCGTGAATCTATTGACTTACTGCGTGTAAGAACATTTGCTACCTGCTGGCGGTTTAGCGGCCGATTACCTGTGAAGCAGCTTTGGTAATAGCGTGAGCGAGTGAGATGACGCGTATCACTCTCCACTGTTCGAGTAGAATGGCGGAAACGTGTAACTGCCGGTGTGGTTCCAGCGAGCAAAAAATATTATGTGTGGCAAGAAATGATGCCTACAACACATTTTTTTCTGTTATAATCTTTTACTTTATTTATTTATTTTTTTAATGATAGACTATGCGTTTTATAGGAATACAAAAAATACCAAAACTATAATGTCGCTTTTTAAAATAATACATGGAGAATAGTAATTTAAGAGATTTTGACTACCCCTCTTGGCAACGAAAGGTTAACATCTTGCACGATTGCCATTGGCATTTCATGACATTGCCTAAATATTTATTAACACTCGCTGAATACGCGCAAGAAAATCGAGGACCACAGGTTGAGAGCCGCTGATCCACAGAATAAAATTATTATTGTTTGCGCAGTAAAGTTTAAACAAGCCTTTTAATTGTTTCGGCGTTTGCCTGGAATTTCAGAGTCTTTTCATCGCAAAACAACCCAACAATTATTATTGTTCACGGTCAATGGCGGAATACTTACGATTTCCAGTGACAGCCCATATCATAAGCAATAACAAAAAGTTGAATGTTGTTAAAAGAAGTCGGGGTAAAATGGCTCCGTGAAATAGGCACCTATTTAACGAGGTAAGCGAGCGAAAGGTTTGTAAAAGTACTCAAAGTGTCCGACCAGAGGGGCATCGAATGAACTACAAAGTTATCTGTATTCCATGAGTGCTAGGGGCAAAAATCACGTTAAAGTATTGCGCAATACACCATGACTCAATCGAAGATTTAAAGGAGAGGGATTATTTATTAATTCGACATAATGATAATACTATTGCGTAATACGATAAACAATGTTTTTAAAGAGAAAAATATTTATTATATATTATAAAAATGTGCATAGGTATTTATCAAAATCAAATTAGAAATACGACTTTTTCTGACCGTCCTACGTATGTTTTATAAAATATTAAAAATATGAAAATGACTTTTAAAAGTGAAGAAAAATAATTACAATCCTGTCCCGGTACGTTTTTTTTTAAATGAACCCACAGTTTTCTAATCCTCATTTTTTAACAAAAACATTAAAGACACTGCTTACGAAATAATTAAACTACACCGTATAATTTATTTTGTTAAAATTTCTTCACGGCATTTTAAAGGAAAACCTTCAAAGTATTTTTAGAAGACATTCAACATTTGAAAATATTTTGTAACACATAAGTAGGACGGCCAGAGAAATATCAAATTTCTGATTTGATTTTGATTTTGATAAATGAAGCTTATGTAAACTTAAAACAGAATTCGCCAATTACTTTATTGATAAAGATCATACTTTCAATCAAAGCACCGGTGCTAGTATTTTGCATAAAAATGGTCACGGCAACAGATTAAATAATTTAGAATCACTAGAAATAAAGAAAGCAGTTAAAAACAAGAGCAAAATTCTTAATAATCAATGATAGTGTACAATAATAGCCCAATATTAGGTATATTTCCCATAAACTCATAAAATTTACCATTATCCTTTAATCACCTGTTCCGGTGTTCCTTGGTAATCCATTACGTACACATCTGTCTCTTTCTCTCCGTTATTATATTAGATTTATATTTCATTGTTATGTTTTGTCTCATTCTATTTGTATATATAAACATATTGTATTTTTAAACTATTTAAATTTACATCAGGATGATGCTTGAGTTAGGCGAAACCGGTAGGTCCTAATAAAAATTAAATACATTTCGTGGTTATAAACAAATTACTTTTTATGTGAAACCACACAAGAGTCTCAACTGCTCCCAACTCTCTGGAGCCAGTGAGACTATGGCATCACCAATTGAGGTATGTTGTGAGGCTGAAGGTATTGAGGAGAGGAAGGAGATGGGGAAGAAGGTGGGGCAGTAACTGGCTATTTAGATTTGGTCACCAAACATGGCTAAAGCTATTTCAAGCAACGTTTCGATTCTGAATGGTGGTCTTTCGCCAGGGCGATACTGACTGTATCTAACACTCTGGAACGTGCCGCAAATATACTGGGTGCGCTGGTTCATAAAGTCCCGTTGTCACAACTTAAATAATTACAATTGACTTGCCCAAATATTGCTAACATCCAGAATTTAGCAGAGTTCAAACGGGTATTAAAAACAAAATTATTCAAAAAATCCTATCCCATATAAAACATAAATTCATGTGCGTAGAAACAGAATTCCAGGACATTTTTTCTGTTAATCCTCCATAGCTTAATGAGTCTAGTTTTTGGACGGTTAATTCGTGGTGGAACTCCATTGTATTAAATTGAAATTAAAACACTTTTGTACTTTGTTCCACTTATTTATTTTCACCAGGACCGGTTTCATCCCACTACGGACATTTTCAGACTGAAAATGTCCGTAGTAGGATGAAACCGGTCTTGGTGAAAATAAATAAGTGGTACAAAAGTGTTTTAATTTCAATTCCTCCATAGCTTATTTAGTTGCGGTTTTTTCCCCTAGTTATTTAATTCCCTTAGTATCCAGTGAAATACCATGTATATAATATATCATAATTTTATCTTGCTCTGTTGTTATGTGTACCTACTTTATACTTGATTATTTACACCCTTAGTTTCTAAATTGTTATATTATAATACCTGCTCATGAATATTTTATGTCATAGTTTTAATTTGCATATATAACAGATATACCATGTAGTATATCTGTTATTTTACAATTATATTAGGTTAGGTTAGTTAGTATAAAGCGCACTTGAGGTGAAACTTCACAAAACTGCGCTATAGAAATTTACTCTTATTAATATTATTACTATTGCTCAAATATGGAGGGGTAAATAGGAATGGTCAAAATGGGATCCGAGGACTTACCCCTGATCCTTATTTCTTCTCATGCCTCTTCTTTGGCTGCACTTGAGCACATAAATAATTAATGGTTCAACATAAAATACAGATGTTAAATATCTGCAGTGGGATCATACAAAACAAATACCACGGCGGTAGTGAAAACAATAGAGCGCAGAGTTTATAAAAAACACAATACGAATATTGTGTTGCGGGTTGCGGATTGATGTGAAGTGAATGAAATCACAGTGGACAATGTGCGGATAGAGTCGATGGACTGGGTATAGGTTACAAGTGGGTAGGTTTATTTTAGGTAGCATATTATTGTGCAAATCAACTATAACTCTATTCAAGTTGCGCACGTCGGGATTTGAACCCGCAACCTCCGGATTCGTAACAAAGGATCATAACCATTCAACCACAGAGGCTGTCGAATTTTTATCATATTGCGTAATAATATTATGATTATGTCGAATTAATAAATAATACCTCTCAGGTGTCCATTTCCCCCTTAAGCTATAAATCACAAAAAAAATCTTAAATGCAGCCCTGTTACCTATATATTGGAATCCGGTGTAAAAAAAGGTTGTTAACCCAATAACTAAATGTTCACATTATGCAGATGCAAGATTTAGTATAAAGAATTGTGCTTATTGTAATATAGTCTGAAAAATATAAAAGAGAAGAAAAAAAAATGTGAGAAAGAGAAAGAATGTAACAGAATATTGTTTTGTCCGCCTAGGCGCCCCCGTGGCTGCCGGCTGCGTTTTATAGTCGCTCCTGATTTATCTTGGAAATATTGGGAAGTTATTAATTTTCCCGGTGTAAAAATAGCATAAAATAACCGTAATAATTTTTAGGTTACATTTATAAAAATTACATGATTTTAGTGCCATCGTTTCGAGCTTAAATCAAGTTTATAACAAAAACCCAAATATTTTGAGTTGAAATCTGCTTCGTTCTTCCGAATTAACGCATCGGGCATCGATCACATCTGGCGGTCGGTCGTCACCACATGTACTAGTGAAGTGCCAAAAGTTAATAGAAACAGAGATTCCGGGTATTCGGGCTACGGTGGTTGTAAAAATATTGTATACAACCGGGAAGTGGGCTGCTGGGACCCCAACAAGGACACCCCAGCTGGGGCGAGAACGAGCCTTTACCTTCGTCATTGAGATAGTGGCCAAGTTCCTCAACAAGCACGACTTTGACCTGATCTGCCGGGTACATCAGGTGGTAGAGGACGGGTATGAGTTCTTTGCCAAGAAGCAACTGGTACTGCGGGAATTCGATAATGCAGGAGCAATAACGTCAGTGGACGACACGCTGAAGTGCTCCTTCCGGATCCTGAAGCCGGCTGACAAGCGCATGGCGTACGTGCAGACCAACACCAACCGTCCCGTCACGCCGCCCGGGGCGTCACCAAGACAAAGAAGATTTTGAGGGCCGTATGGATCACCCCCACCGGCCACCATCCTCCCCCGCCGCTCCACCCTTTTAAGAGTATTCTGTGTTATTTATCCTAAAAAAATATGGATAATAATTCATTGTCTTAGCTTAAATACATTCTTGAATATAATGGAAACAATCACTCTATCATTTGTATTAGCGTCTTGCAATATATCGTAAGGAATAAATACAGTTAGCTTTTTTTTTTTCAGTTTAACATTAAATTTAGTTTAGATAATTTAACTGCATCTCTTTATATGGTCTATAAATAATGTGTAATGATAGCCTGTCCTAAAAGAGAAAATAAATAATAAAAAAAATAAATAATAATAAATTCGTAGAATAGACGTATTATAAGAATAGGAAGTAATATTTGTACAGCGCCCCTGAGGTGATTTCTCACAAAAGTGGCGCTGTAGAAATGGTCCGATTATTATTATTATTATTAAATTAAAAAACGTGATGCGATAAAAAAAAGCACAGGAGACCAAAAAAATTATTTAGTCCAAATAACCTCAGGAATCACTGGTTAAATTTTGTCGGGTACATCTGTACACAAATAGGATAATCCATCCTAATTAGCAGTGGCGCGCAGTCCATAATGGCTGAAAAGCTGTGCCTACCCAAGAAAAAGGAAACAATTAAAATAAATTAAGAGATTTTTTTTTATGATACACCTAACAAGAGTGCTTCTGTCTGTACGGTATTAAGACAAGGGAACTATGTCACAACCCCAGCTGGGCAGAATTGTGGGGCGGGTCAAGGTAGGGGCTAGGGGAAGGGATTTATTTATGTGGGTCTTGAAGAGGCCGGATTACATGAAAGCGGAAAAATAGAGGCCGGTGGGTTGTTTCACATGCGAGCTGCCTTGGACAAAAATGAGTCGGAGAACGAATCGTTATCATGAAGCAGATGTCGACCGTGAACGAGTGTTCTGCTCGTGTCTGTCGAGTTTCGCGTACGTTCACCGGTACACTGTAGACCAATACCGCTAGTTCCTTCGTGCTGGCTCATTGAAATACCTGTAAAACAGACTCTGCATACATACATTGCGTGTGTGCATTAGAGATGGCAATGGAGATAATAGAAAACTTAAAAGAAGTGACAAATTTCTGTCACAGTTCATTTACTCAGTTGGCCACTACAATTAGCGGAAGATGATAATAAAATGGTAATTTTAAAAGATTCAATCCACAATTGTGTTAGACGGATGTACACGTATGTAAAAAAAAAAATTCTTCCTATAAAAAAAGAATATGCTCATTCATTCTAATGAAATTTGAACATTCCAATTACTAACAATTACTTGGCTGATTTTGATGAAATATTACCTCAAGAAGGCTAAATTCAATTTATAAGATTACAACATACTATTTCAAAATGGAAAATATATTGATTAGGACCATCCCGACCAAAGAGATTACAAGATATGTACGGAAAATTGGGAACTCAAGAAAAGATTTTTTGAAAAATACAACCGTAATTGTTCATGTACATATTCATTTTATTTTCAATTTGTATAAACTAGATATACATATTAAAATTACTGTTCAAGTACTTTTGTCTATTGTGGTTTACATTTCTTGCCCACTAAGTCAATGTCATATGTTTTGTTTATCTTTAATTTCAATAAGTCACATTGACCTATAGCAGTGGTTCCCAAAGTTTGCGCCGCGAAGCTGGGTTTTCGAGACTTGCTGTGATTTATCACTCGAATTAAAAAATGACATAGAGAGCGTTTGGAAAATCTGGATTTAGCAAGTCAGCTGCGAATCGAAAAATTTTCGGAACCACTGACCCATAAGATGTATAGAAATTATAAGGATAATCAAGAAATTACAATATATAGGTTCAATATCTAATGACATTTTTTTTATTAATTCATAAATTTTTTGACTTGAAAAAAAATAATAAAGCCATATAAATTCTTGTGTAGTGACAACATAAGAAAGAATGTTTAATTTTGTTCACCTTATAACAAGTCACCTGATAAACGTGGTTAGGTGAACAGCATCAAACAAAAATAATGTACTTTAAAAAATAAAATACATATATTTGTGTTGCACATATTAGCGGGCTTTACAAGTACGCTTCGGAGTCAACGTTCCGCAGACCACTCCAGACTCTGCACGGAAAAGTCCCATGATGGACTGCACTGCAAACCATCGCCTTACTTTACATCACGCTTCCTGGAGCGCCGCTCAAAGGGCGCACACCGAAGCGTACGTGTGGGAGAGCCCATTAAGTGAAAACCCCATATATTAGAAGATATTGGGAATGAATTTTGCTGCATATTCAAGACAATAATTAATATAACTACATACATATTTGAATATGTGTAATATTATATACAATGATTGATACTGTTATTAGTTGATGTTATATAAAAACTACATAAAAATTGTGAAAACCATAATATTTGACACATTTTTTCCTGAAATACAAATGCATATAAAATAGTACGCACTTGCAATGTAAAAATATGAAGAGTAAAACTGCAATGAATTCAGTGAAACTTAAAACAAGGAAAAGCTATTTTATGTACAGAAAATAATATAATTTACATTAGAAAAGCTATAACTATCAAAGGTAATCTGATACACATACATACTTTCAAATCAATGGCAACAAAAAATAAAAACATTTTTTAAGTGTCCTTAACTTTTCAATAATACAATTTGTTGTCAAACTATAGAAAATTGGCAAACAAAGAAATCACTGCATATTGTATTTTTGAATGCCTAGACCGATAATTTCCAAACTTTTTTAGTTATGATAAAACTTTATCAGAAAGCTGAGAAGCACTTTTTGAAGTGTTGTATAAATTTGAATGTGCCTAGAATCGAACACCTGAATACCGGGCTCAACAGACTGCCATTTATCCGCAAATAAAATCACTAGTCACGAAATAATAGACAAATATTTTGATAGTTCCGATATATTTGAACTGTTAAATTATGCAGTCAATGGAAACAGTAACCCAGGTTTAAAGATAGGACCTATGTATATTACAACCCCCTAGAAGTGTCTGCACAGCTTCTACCGCCTCATTAGGATTAACTGAATGGCCCAGACAAAATACCACCAATCTTACATCCATAAACAATACTTTATTTACATTAATCTTTACATAAATACAATGAGAATCTTTTACAATCCTTCCAAGTCTTCCTGCTCTCCTGTGATGCTTGCCACAGCATCCGCGATGGCTCTATCGCTGGTAGAGTTCTCACACATGCCGTCGTCTTTCTTCTTATTATTCTTCATAGAATTAATATTGATACCTCCTGCTGATGAGGCTCTCTTGATGATCAGCTGTCTCGGATGAGCAGTCATGTTGCCTTTCTGAAAGATGGTGCCAGGAAACACTTTAAATGTTGTCATAGCCCCCTTTCCCTTGACAATGATGGGACTGCTGATGATTCTTTTACCGTCTTGCATCTCTTTAAAATTATGAATGCTGGTGATGTTAGCATTGTTACTGGAAGCTTCAGGGGTGCGTTTAGCCAGTATAACTTTGGTATATTTGAGAGGATTGTTACCAGCGACGTTGCTTTTTTTAACACTGAATGTTTGCGAGTTTCCTGTGCCCATTATGGCTTGCCCAATCGAATGATTCACCCCCGTTTGGCTCATCTTCACTTGGACAATGTTTTTAGATGGGGTGGTGATGTTGGCGATTCGTTGCTTCATATCACCGGAGCTGTTGGCCATTGATTGCTTGTTTATGATGATTGCCTTGATGCCGGATGCTGGTGAGGACTTATTTGGTGTTTTGTGTTGAGGGTTAACTGTAGAAGAATGAAAGATTAATAGATTTCAATACTATTATAATGTAAAGAGTAATTTATGGAGAAATGATTAAACTTACCAATGGATTTATCATCATCGGCAAATATGATTGGAATGTCCATAATATTAGTGGTGTTTAATGACGTTGATGCCTGGTTCTGAAACAGGAAAGAAATCATCATAGTGGCATTTTAACAACACTTGCCAGGGAACAATTACTAATTGGAAGACAACCAAAATCATTTGTATTCCTGCTGAAGACAATGCGAGTGTTAAATTGTAAATACGAGAGATTGTATAGAATATTTACCTGGTGGGTGAGTGATTTCCTAGGCAGTATGAGGGGGGAGTTGCCCTGGGAGGGGGCTGACAGGGCTCCAACAAGTCGGGAGGCCGTGGACTTGGACAGTTTGCACGGGATATTTTCCAAAACTGAAAAAATAAAGCACGATTTGCTTAAAATAATGATAATAAGGTTAATAACAAAGGTGTCGAAATTATTTAATAGGTTGTTATTGAATATTAATTCTCCTTAGTAAACGAAGTAAATCTAGTGATATTGATGTTTAGGATCTGCAAATGCAGTGGCAAAATGTAGAATTCCGGGGATGCTCATTATTAAAAGGCAAATCTATTCAATTATCCTTATTTAATGGGTTAAATTCATTTCAAACACAGTGTGGCGGATGTATAATGTAACCCATGAGAGGCTTGGTCTGAACAAATACTCAATTTTGTATTATTTTAATGAAAGCAATATTCATTACAGAGGTATGCAGATATACAAATGGGTTTTTGAATAAAAATATTTAGTTTCTTATAATACAAGCAATATAAAATAGAAAGAAACAGCGGGTTTCATTTCCATGTTGAACAATAATTTTGCAGTGTTTGAAACAGCAAGAAGCTGATTTGATACCTATAAAATTCAAGAAATTAATGTAGGTGGTCTGGAAACTTAATAAAAAATAAAAAAGTTATAAATGTTCAGACTGACAGAAAAGTATGTAAAAGACGATATGCGAATGAAGCAAGGAGTGTGTGGGAGTTCATACTCTCTGCCTACCCCTTCGGTGAAAGAGCATGATTAGTAGTTAGTTTGCCGGCAATTGATTATTTGCTTTACTAATTTAGAAAAATATCCTTTCTTTGTTTGACAACCAAAAGTGAAGGAAACCTGGCCAATTTTTTTCTTTCTGCATACTTGCATCTCATAAAAATTAATATTTAGGTATCACAAAGGCCCCAAAGGTTCAATTTTCAGGTTGGAAAAGGTTGGGTGGAAATTTATTATGTGTACTTCAACAAATCTATTGAAATGAATGAATATGTGTAATGATATTTTTTCCCATATTCTACAGAATACATACATATATGTATTCTTTGTTCTAATTGTGTTTTATACATATTTTGTCATTTTTCATATAATTTCTAGTACTGAGACATATTTATATGTTGCTTTCAAGGGCTGCCGATATTTTTTTTATTTAACTTTAATTAATTTTTCACGTATGAGAACTTTGTATAACATTAGCAAAACATAAATAAATAAAAATAATTTTCTTCTATAATTATTTTCTCCCCCACTCTTCTTTTTCGAAATGCAACTTTTGGTATGTACCTACTTAAAAAAAAACTACGAAAAGTTTGATTTTGAAGAAAAAATCCTTGGTGTGAACCAGGATTTAGTCAGCTATCAAGAATTGTTATTGGAGGTTTTCATACAAAATGAAAAAACCTGTAGACGACCGAATGGGTGGAACCTTCTGACGCGGTGGCTTTAGTCAGTATCGGGCAAACCATGTAGAAGGTCCTTTAGTCTTGTTTTAAATAATATAAAAACATGTTCATAAATATCCAGTAATTAGTCAAAATTATTTCTGAAAGGGCACCCTGTTTTGCACATTGTGAAACGGGATGTCTTTAGAAAACATAATTAGCAAAATAACGCAAAAATCAAGATATTTCTAATCGACAGCTGTAGATAAAGAATGTATCTTTCCAGTGTGATACTAGTTTTTTGCGATAAATGTAATAAATATTTGAATTCAGAGTATTCAATTTTGACAGTCCGACCAGAACAAAATTTTAAAAAAAAAAAATCGTTTTAAAAATTGATCATCTGTGATTACAAACATTTCAAGTAGACATTAGACAACATACAGAAATAGTAATATTCAATATTGCCCCACATAAGTTCAACGTAAGGCAATTTCTGGTAACGAATATACAGAATTCACGCGTGTATAAATTTAACTTATGTATGATTTTTAGAAAATTCTCAGCCGAAACCGAACACGTCCAGAAATGTCTGTCGTTCAAGACTTTTTTTTAAATACGCTGTCGCTCGAGTGGTTAAACACGTTTCTAGCAGAAATCACTTAATACAGAAATAAAATTATTTGCCGAAATCAGATTTCTATTTTGATTTGACTATGCTTTTAATTTGCTGTTATATTCCATGAACAAAACTGAACAGTGTTCATTTCTGTGTTTTTTTTCTTAATATTTGTGTTGTAAATATTCAGAATAACAAAAGAGTACATATGAGACTATGTATGAAACTGTTTAGGTATAAACGCGGGTTGAAGTTAGGTAGTCCAGTAATTTTGTCATATAAAAGGGGGGTTTACCTTGCATCAAATGGGGTAGTTATAATTTTTGATATGTTGTATATGATGAAGACCTAATAATAAATTCAATTTTTCGACCTCGCCAGTCCTCCAGAAAAAAAACAGCTAAATTTTCAGCCTTTGTTCTGGTTTTGTCAATTTTACCCCTCAGGACTAGTTTTTCAGAAATGACTAAACTAGATTATTCTTTTAAATGCATGTAATATCATTTGCCGAAATACTGGACCTTGGTAAAAATGGAAAAAGCTAAAAATGACAAAATATGAACATTTTTGTCGACAACATACTCGACTCCTCACATGCTAAAACCGGGAAGCGATCGAAAATTCGTAAAAATGCTTTCTTTTTAAAATTACAGCCCTGGTTTTGCCACTATGTTTGCTGGTCCTATTGATTATGTATTAATCATCTAGAAAAAAAAACAAAGAAATTATGTGAAAGATGGAAAATGCTGGCTTACCTTTTATACCGGAGCCAGCTGATAAATCTGAAAAAATAAAGAAAAATATAGGAAGTTTTCACCCTTTAGAAGCTTTGTTTTTCGGTCCCTTTAAAAGATCGGCGGTGACCCCATCACAAACGAAAACTACTGGCGAAATATACTTGAAAATGTCCGAAAGTCCATAAAATTTATGATTTATTTGTTATTATTATTAATTTTTAAAGCAAAATCTGCATCTCATTTAAAAGGTTTTAGAAGTTTGGCGGTAAAAGCATCATAAATCAAAATTAGTGTGGAAACATACCAAAAATTAAACTTTTCTCAACAGAGTCATAAAATTACTTTTTTGAAGATTATGTGAGAGTGGGTAAACAAATCCTCTTTCAAATAATTCAACCAACTATGGAATTATGATATAAGTGAACTAGGGTTTTTAGGGTTGACTTTCCTTTGGCGTTTGTATAATTATTCATGTATTTGTCCGCCAATGCGTCACACAAAATAATAACAATACGGTAAAGTCGAATTTTAAGAAATTAGATCGAAAACAATAAAATGAACAAAAATTCGACAATGCTTCATAATACTATTGTATTTTAACTACTTTTTATACCATCAAAAGAAATTTACATTAAAACGAATAGTCAAAATCAAAAGCAATTTGGATCGCGTATTAAATCACGACAGAATGAACTCACAAATGCCAGTGATAAATGCATCCGAGTTCCAAAAATTTACGTACGAAACATAGTGTATTTTTGGCAAGTCGGATATTTTTCCAACAAAGACGCCATATTATTACAGAATAGGAATGTAGGTATGGCATTTTAAGTTTATTTCATTATTTTACTGGGAAGGCCCATTGCTCACAATTGCCGGCACTTGAGTAATTTATTTTCCAGTTTTATGCTAAAGAATATTCTTTTTTTTTCACATCCGATAATCTACCTACCCGCCGACATCGGCTTCCATATCTTTATCAGATTCCATTTTTATCTCAATGAAAATTAACATTTGCTTGTTTATCAGTGGGGGTTTGAGATTTTTGAGTTTGTTAAGACTGAAAAATACGGAAGTGATATTGCCGTAGCCGAAAACAATAAAATATTTTATATACACTTTACCTATGAAATTACATACATAATACTATTTAATGTGTGTACGTACAATACTGACAGAAAAAAACTTCATTAAAAAATTGCCAAATTTGGATCCCACTTAAGAGGAACGGCTGCGCGCGCGGCCTTTTACATACAAAACTTAATTTTGGATTTGAGGCCAAAATACTCACCTGAACCTAATGATCTTTTTTTTCGTCAAAAATATAGTAAATATCCAGTACGGATTAGAAGTAATTTATTTATTTTTGTTTTACATTATGAAATATAGGCCATTAAAGGAATTGATTTTGCACGATTTTAGAGGCACCTTTAACAATTATTGGGGGCTAATGGTGATTTAAAAAAAAGTTTTACCCCGTCTGCTTTGAAAATATAATAAAACGTAAATGTTTTTTTTTTTAAATATCAAAATAAGCATTATGGCGAATTTAAAATTAAATTAAAAATGGCCAATTTACGTTGGAATACAAATTTGCCGTACATGATTTAAAATATCGACCCGGGAAAGCGTTTTTTTTTTTTTTTAAATTCCTTGTTTTCATATATATATAGGTAATCATATTTACATAGCAAATGTGATAATTTTTTAAAAACTACATTAAACCCGGAAATAATTTTCAAAATTACTTATTAATTATGATTTTTTTTTTCATGGCATAACTTTATAATTTAAAATAAATAAAATACTTCTCATCCGTATTAGATATTTACTAAACCTTTAATTTAAAAATACATCATTCAGTTTGCATGGGTATTTTGGCCTCAAATCCTAAATTAAGTTATGTATGAAATAGGCAGCCCAGCCGTTCCTTTTAAGTTAGAGTTTCACTGTATTTAGGATAAAGAATAACTCGTAAAATACTACAACACAATAACTCACAATAAAATTGCAGAGTGTATACTAGATAGAGATAATGAGTAGGCATAATAATGGGGAAGGATGCTTTCTTACCTTTGATCTTTCCATTGCTAGAAAGTGGAATATTCCTGAAACAAAAACAAAAAAATCTGTTTAATTTGCACAAATAATGCAAAGCCACGTAATTTTAATACTTCAAAGAAATGACATGAATCATTTGGTCAGATTTAAAAAAAATTATTGTAATAAAATATGTAATTTCTCATAAATATGTCACAGCATGTACATATAAAAAATAACTTAAAAAATTACAAACCTAGTTAATCGATTGTTAGATATTTGTATATAGGACGCTGGCTCAATGCATTTATTTGGTAGTTTTACGCTGTTTCCACTTTCATCATATAGGTCATCGTCATCTGAAAAAAAAAAAAAACAAAATTATGTTACAATTTCTCAATTAAATACAAAAGGCAAAAAAAACATCAATGACAAAACAAAAAATTTCTACATAAAATGACGTGCATAGTATCAACCTTTTGCAGAAGGAGTGAGAATCTGTCCGATGCTAATGGTAGCTCCCTCTGGTGGTGGATTGTTCACTTTATACAGAGCCATCCCCCGAGCCTTCAAGGGGGAGGTTTTTGTCAGGGCTGAAACAAAACAAAAGTAAGGTTAGTTTGAATCACTGATGTCAGAATGAGTAGACCTGCCATATAGCCAAATTTGCCTACCAAGGTAAACCACAAATTTGCAGCGGGCAGGTTTACGCATTTCTCGAATACACTCTACATCATTCGTGTATCGACCGGCAGCGAGTGATATTTGAAGATTTTGAGAAATAAAACAATAATTATGGTTTCACGTGCAATCAAATGTTGCAAAAATAGAAGTGGTAAAGAGAATAATCAAAACTATTGCATTACATTCCACAGTTAAGCGTTATTTTACTGCATTTTAAACTTATATAAATATAACAGTTTTAGTGTCACTAATTCACTGCCGTCCACGTTTACTTCCCATGATTATGAATGCGGTAAGCAAATTATAAAACATTTGTAAAAGAGTCAAACTAAATACTCAGTTTTTGCAAAAGGCCAAACCTTTTTACTTATTTGCTGTTTTACTTAAATTGGCGGTTTGGGTTAATTTGGAATCTGTTAGCACAGTTATGGGAAAAAAGGAGATTTGCGATGAATTCCGCACGATAGTAAAAATGACGAGTTGATCATTAGCAGATTTGCTTTTCGAAGAGTAAATACTAATACTTTGCAGTGTAATGCAAGTTGCCTGCACTGTCAGGATGCATTTATTCGCAGATTAAAGTGACACCTTTAAGCTCGCCCCCTTAATTTTGGTTTCTACCCTTGGGTGTTAGGGCATCTCCATGTATTATTTGCTCTGTCGGTTAAATGAAGAAATCAAGGTTAATAGTCCTGTAGAGAAGAGCCTACCATCTTATACCTATTGGAAATCTGTGCAAGATAACCACACAGTGTACATAATAAAAAAAAAATCTATAGTAAAATAAAAGTGCATTTGTTTATGCCATGCGTCAGTACATTAAGAACAATGTGCAATAGCATATTGCTGATGAGGGTGATTTGCCAATTGCCTACAATTAAATTCAGTGAAAAACCTTGTATGTGGGAAGAATTGGGTGATTTTAATTTCAGGCTTCAAGGGACCAAACTTTTTAGCATGAAAATTTCTTATGTAGGAATCTAACAAGAGGGTTTCACTTAACAATGCAGACTACCTAATCATAATATTCATACTCAAAATGAACACTTGAACTAACAGCTTAGTCAATTTTTTTTTCAATTAAGCCTAGATTTTGTTCGGGAAGTCAATGAAGCATGGTTAAAAATAGCCCTTTTAAATAATTTAATTTGAGATTTTCACTGGAATTCCAAAATATTATTATAAATAGAATAACAGGATATGGAGGCTCTCTTTTTGACAAGGATTACCAATCTAATAATAATACATTAATATAGTGAAACTCGCTTAAGAAAATCCCACTTCAAAGTTTTCATTTGGTTTTTTCGGTACCTGGAAGACTGAATTTTAAAAATGGTCAAATTTATCCCACTTGTGTAAGGTTTTCTCACATACGTTTTTTTTCCGGTCCCTTAACTAACCGGAACTACAAGTTCAATGTTCAAGTCTTACTTTTGGTAATTCTAGGTTTCTTTGGCTTAGGCAAAGCGGCCACCTCCATCAATCGTCTTTTGGCCGGTGCGACTGATAGGGGAGGCGGAAGTGGCAACGCTAGCGACGTCGCCGGCGAAGAGGGTTGGCCAGGAATAGAGAGTGACAGCGAGGGAGATTCTGGCTCCGTGTCACCGCTTGGGTCTCCATCGGGGGAGGAGCGACCGGTCTCATCAGAGGCAGAGTCCCACTTGGAGAGACAGGTGAGGAAGCTGCCCACTTCATCCTACGGAAACAGATGAAAAATTAATAAGTAAAGCAAAATTTTGTGGAAATAGCTCTATAAAGGTGTCCAAATGAATGTGCCGGGTATAAATTTAGTGCCACCATTGTTTCGTTAAGTTGGCAGCATAAAAAATTTCATGTCTCGGCTTCTCGAAATAACAAGGTTCCATCTGACAGTAATGTTATGAGATAATGGGCACTATAGAAAGTTAGTTACTTTAGAGCTCA
This sequence comes from Halesus radiatus, assembly GCA_022606495.2. Classification (NCBI taxonomy): domain Eukaryota; kingdom Metazoa; phylum Arthropoda; class Insecta; order Trichoptera; family Limnephilidae; genus Halesus; species Halesus radiatus. The sequence continues at coordinate 32,212 of JAHDVE020008286.1, forward strand.
TTATTGCAAAACAGTGCTATGTCAGATAGGCACAAGGGGCCAGCCTGTTATTTTCCATTATTAGAGTTAGTAGTCATGGAATGCTACATGAAGGAAAAATACAAATCCAGCACATGTATACAGTGAAACAGTTTAGTTTTTTCTTCCCTCGAAGACTGAATTTGAAAAATGACCCAATTTATCCCACATATGTATAAGGTTTTCCCACAAAAGAAGTTTATTTTCTGGTTCCTTGGAAAATTTCTTAAGATAGTTTCACTGTATAAGGTAAACAAATATGGACATAGAACAATCCAATGTTCTAATGTCTTAACAGGTTTGCTGCCACAGGTCCCGATCGGAACCATTTGGGTTTACTTCCTTTACATCCCCAAAACTGGGTGGCAGCGAACCTGTTAATTTCCAAAAAGTTAAGATAAAAATTTGAACTTTACTATTGTAAAAACTCTACTTAGGGAATGCTTATTTTACAGAAAAACTTCCACTGCTCGAAAATTAATTATCAATCACTTAAAATGTATGGCTAATCAAACTTACGGCAATAGTACATTCGAGCATGCGCTGCGTCACACCCTCGAGATGTCTCTTCAGCCTGGGCATCCTCAGCACATCGTCAGCTCCTCCAGCCACCACCAGGCGGGAACGGACCTTCAGTTTGAGGCGGAGGGACTCCACATCTTGTTGCCTGCGAAGAGATGTTAGTTTGAATCTTATTTATAAATCAGAAAATATGTGGCCACATGTACGTCAAGGATTTAAAATTGTACATTGAAATCCATAAATAAGATTTCCATATAAGTACAGTGAAACTCTCTTATAAGGTTTTCCGAGGGTCAGGAAAAAATAACTTTGTATATAGAAAACACTTATATGTGGGATAAATTGGGACATTTTTCTTAAAACTTTGCATGAAAACTTCTGAAGTGGGAACTTCTGAAGAGTTTCAATGCACAGTATAACCCATATTTTACATTTTTTAAGGGACTGAAAAAAAAACCTAATTGGAGGGAAAATGTAAAAGGGGAGTATTGAAAAAAAGAACATCTAAATTTTATATTTCTGAAAACATAACGTTTTATTAGAAAACAACATTCAATGTAAATTTTTATTGAAATTTTATGTATTTTAGTTTGTTGCATTTTGTTTTTTTTTTGTTATGTAATTCTCTTTCAAGACTATGTAAATGTTTAAAAGTGTCATCTTGAATATCACCAATGCTTGTAAAGTAGGTTTTTAAACCCCAATGAACCTCATTGCTTCTTCTTTTGTTGAAGTATCAACCTCTTCTTCATCGGACAGTTCTTCAGCAGAAAAGTCTGCTGGTGTTAAATGACTGTCAACAATGTCATCAACTTCCACCAAGTCTGATGTCATAACATTGGAGTCAAGATTTACATAATCCTCCAGGGGTTGATCTGAAATCCTTTCCCAGCCTTCTATAACATCACACTGGCTATTTTCTTGGGTACTGGGTATGTCTTCACCCTGCTCCTTGTATATCCCAGCTTTCCAGAAACAATTCTTGATGGTAGAGTCGGTTATTTCACCCCATGCCTTAATGGTATAATGCATTGCATCTAAAATGGACATCTTAAATTTGTTGGGGTCC